>KN887672.1:63803-75847 GCA_000934455.1 Apostichopus parvimensis | reverse complement strand
CATTAATATCATAGCATCATAGGTAACACAACAAAGACAAGAGCTATTACATTGGTTATAACAAAAGATTGATGCATTAATAGTATAGCATCATACGTAACACAACAATGACAAAAGCAATTTAATGGGTTATAACAACAGATACCTATGCATTAATATAATAGCATCATAGGTAACACAACAAAGACAAGAGCTATCAAATTGGTCATAATGAAGGGAAATGCTACAGTAATATTATAGCATTGTAGACTACAAAACAATGACAACAGCTATCAAATTAGTTATAACAAAAGATATTATAGCATAATTATCATATATAACAAAACAATGACAACAGCTATCAAATTGTTTATAACAAAAGATACCAATTCATTCATATTGCTGCATCATAGATAACAAAACAATGATAACAGCCATGACAATGGTAAAATAAAAGACACCAATACATTAGTGATACCAATTAACAATACCATAAAGATACCAATAGCATCAATGGGCATAGCTTCTACCTGGCAACACCCTCAACCTACACACAGATATGATATACCACACACCTCAAACGTAATAGCGTTGTACGGCGTCATACTGAAGATCTTCTTCAAGCCCTCCTGGAGCTCTGTGATGCGACTGCACAGAGTATCCCTGTGAGTGTGGGGAGGTGGGAAAACAGATCTTGTTATTAGTACTGCAAATGCCATAGTGTATGGCACAGTAATGAACATAACGAAACCCTTCACGGAAAAAAAAAACGTTCACTGATTACCTGAGTCTGCACTTTGAAGAATCTGTTACTTAAAACAAAAAAAAACAAAAATTTACAAAATTTACAAAGGGTCCCTCCCGGGTACAAAATATGGCTTATTGTTACATATTCGATCATTGTATGCTTTTAAACAGAGTTCAGCAAAACCTAACCTTCACTGATTACCTGAGTCTGCACTTTGAAGAATCTGTTACTTAAAAACCAAAAATTGAGAAAAGTTTCAAAGAGTCCCTCCTGAGTATAAAATATGGCTTATTGTTACATATTCGATCATTGTATGCTTTTAAACAGAGTTCAGCAAATCCTGAACATCCTTTCATTCCCCTCCCCCTCCCCACCCCCACCCCCATTAACTTTCCCAAAAGAAAATGTCTGAAGCTCTCACCAATATCCTCCAACTTTGCCATATTCAGGAGGTGAAGGCATCAGACAAGAAGCAAACACATTGAAGTGAGTTTTTAACAACTTCAAGATCCACTCAGTCACGTACTATAAGAAAACAAGAAAGTTGACGTAATCAGCTATATTTTCATTTAATGGTTATCTATGGAAGGGGGTGGGTGGAGGGGGAGATGTAAGATTTTACAAAGGAAGGGGTGTAGTAGCCCTAGCTGGGGTCATTTAGGAAGATTCTTCTGTAAGAAGGACTGGGGGGTTCTTGTAAATTTTAAGACATCAAATGGTGTATTTAAATTGAAGAAAGTCGGCTAAACTTTCAAACTAGGAAATGTTTAATCATGTGACAATAGAATGACTTTTTTAAATTCTGTCAATACAAATAAGAACATTGGAATGAACTATAAAAATGTACACAACTAGGAAACTATAAAATATTTCACAATCAGGTAAGTGAAGGTAACTGATGCTTTCCTAAACTTGGTCCCAGACGAATGTAAATAGTGAGATGCGATACTTACTGAAAACGTGTAACACAAATACATAGTGCCTCATCGTGTTATTTGATGGCATCACTTTCAAATCGATTCTTACTGGTTAATAAAATCAATATGACGACACCTATAGTGTCCAATTTGAAATATCAGTTAAGGATAAATAAAAGTGATTTTCTTTGGACTTAATTTCCTGTAGCTTTACCTCTTTCTTTAAGCTTTCCAAGACGATAGAATCTGAAATAAGAAAGAAAATATGGTTGTTTACTTTCAATAGATGAAAGGAAGGGCTTAGCTGTGAGGACAATTGTTCGACAATGATCAAAAACAATGACAAATGTTCCACAAAGATCAAAAGAACTTTAAACAGAAGAGCCAGAAGATTCATCTCTTTGCAAGTTTGACGTCATCTCTTGTAGAATTCAAACAAATCATTCCTTAGAGAACCATACTTTATTAAATTTCGCTTTTTTTCTTCATATACATCTAAAATTCCCAATTGTAATCTGCAAGTTTAGGGAAGTTGCGTTGTATCGTCTTCATCATCATCGCATCACTAACCTTGGGTTAAAGTGGCTGTGAAGCCAAACCACTGGAACAGCATACTGAGCAAACGACCTATGACCTCGTCCGAGGTCTTCCTGTTCGGGGTGCATTTCTCGATCAGCAGCCAGAGTCCGAATCTACTCAAGAGGCGGGGATCCCTGTCCACGGCGTCCTCATCGTCCGTACCGTCGCTCTCCATCGGTAGCTGTGAATATTCATCTGTTGATTCTGGTTCCACCGTGACCTCCATGGCAGCCATGAGGGGATCAACCTCCTCCACCCTGGCCTCTTTAAGAAGACTAAAATCAATGAGAACAAACAAGGAACATTTTCAAGCACTTTCCCCATTACCAGTTCCGGAGAAAGGACTCGGTTTAAATGAATAAAACTCGGATGTCACATGATGTTTCTTCCTTGGTTCATTTTCTGCTCACCCAATCATAAGGTTTCACACTCTGTGTTACACAGGAGCTTACTATAGCAACTGTCTTACCATGTGCGATACCATCCATGTACATCATCAATTAACTCACATCCCGTCCATGGACCTCTGTTTACACATGAGATGCTCACATCCCTGAACTAGGATGCTTAATTATCTGTCGGAGTGATTCAACTGCTGTCGTTTTATCTGCTCAAGTGAATTTTTTTTGGTTTTTTTGTTTGTTTTATTGTCATCTTTAAGCTTCTAATGTTTAATTCAATTTTTTTTTCTTTTACAATCCTCTTTTCTTTCAAATTCTTTCTTTCTACAAATCCTCTTCTACAGTCTCAAATGGACATTAAATCTAAGCTCTGTCAAAATTAACACTTCAAAACAAATTTCAAGTAGGCAGAAATAATATCAAAGCAATTACCTGATTATTGCCTCCACGAGATATATCTGTGTCTCCTTATCGCAGGCCCAAGGGTCACTGGGGAAGGACTGCACCACGTGGTCCTGGCGTACCTCTCTGGGGTGTATGTGTTGGTGGCACTCGGTACAGTACGATATGGGGACGCCGCCATTCTGCCGCACGCAATCGGAGGCGAAGCAGGTGTAGGTGGCTGTCCTATCCGACGAAGCACAATTCTGTAACGACGAAGACGGGAAACGCTGTCACAAAAATCTTAAATTACGTAGAGGTAAATTTTTCTTAATTAATGAGGGACGATGAGAGAGAAAGAGAGAGATATGATTTCATCGAGTAACTTTCTGGCAAAAGTCTGCATAAAGCTCTCCTTTACCTTGTTTTCACAAGTTCTTGTTTCTCTCTCCAGGGGGTAGAGGACATCGTAGGTAACAAATTGCTGTTCCTCTCTGTAAAAGAGAGAGAGGACACAAGATGACATCATATAAATTTAAAGTAGTCAGTTGCATTTCATTTCTTAATATACCAATGCCCATCAGATTTTACTGAGTTTCATATTATATGATTTTGCATATTTGGTTATCTCTGCAACTGTCGGAATAATTAATGATTTCGGTTCAACATATTTCTTGTTTTACACCTCATTATTATATCTTCTTCTCAATGTGAAACTGTTGTATCACTTTAACAGTCATTGTATGGTGTCAGTTTGGATACTTCCTGTTATCTTGTTAAAATCCTGTTATCTTGTTAACTATTAAAATTGCCATTTTTATCCAATTTGCTTCTGATACCCTTATATATATTTTTGTGATACCTCGAAATGTGGTCGCTGCAAACAGAACAGAGATAAAACGGAGGCGGTTCCTTGCTGTATGTGGCCGCGATTGCTGGATCCAAACACATCTGAAATAAAAAATGGCAGCACTTTCATGAATATTCAACAGAGCTTAAATTCTTCACTGGATGGGCATGCAACAATCCACATCTCAATACAAAATAAATACAATTTGGTGCAGCAGTTGATAAATTACTTAATTTAAACACTGAGGGAAGGAAAAAATTAGAAGAGACACCGCACAATGATTTATAGACAGGAAGAGAATAGCCAAAAATCTATGCTAAAATATTAACATCTAGACAAGACTGAGAGCCACCCTTTTCGAAGGAAGCACGATTATAGTTGCAACCTTAATTATTAATGCTTGTACCAGCCCTTACCCTTTATCATTTTTTTCATTTAAATTAGTTATTTATTATGGCCAGAGAAAAACATTGGTTGGAGCAAAGCGCCAGAGAGAACAAAAAGCCCTTATCATACCTAGATTAAGCAACTTGCATGGTACACCAACAAGGGGCGAGGGGGGGGGGAGGGCTGAAGCCAAGGCCTTAAGGGCCCCCATATCTGATAAGTGCTAGATTTTGGGCCAATTTTTGTTTGCAAAGGCTGGACTGAAATCTTTGGTAGGTTGGATTTGGCCCACAGATTGCCACTTCAGAACTTCTCTGTACCCTTGTACAGTATGTTACCAACCACTCCTACAATCATATAGGACAAACACATATATCCATTATCACATGCAAAACATTTTACTACCTACATCGTCGCAGGCAATTTTTTCCACTCAATCCACCTTAACCACTCCTCTTTGCAGTCAAAACAGGACAACTTCCTATAAACTACACAATTTCATGCTTCTACTTTTTCAACTAATATCTCACATTAAGTTTATGTATTTGATGCTCCATACCTTAACAGCAGCGTTGTTGACAGGTGAGAGACAGTTTGAACGTTGACAGAGGAACGGCTTCCAACCTACGAGAGAGAAATAATCAAACACAGAATATTGAGATAACCAGCTAGGTAGGTTGTTAAAATATTGGAAGCCAATTGTACAAAGAATCACAATTTAATGCATAATACATGGTCAAAGGTTAGCGGTTAAGAGAGCTAACAATTCATTAAGCACAGAATCCGTGTAAAACTACACTGACTACCTAAACCTTACTACAATTAAAGCACAAACAAACAAACTTGCAAATAATAATAGATAAAAGACACCATACTCTCATTTTACTATGCTCTTTGTCCATTTAAATTTATGTACGGATTGTCATGGACTAAGGAGCTGGATGGCTCGGTTACTAAAGCCCCGGAATTGTGATCCCGGGTGCGACTGTGATTCAAATCCTGTTCTAGCCAGAAATTTGTTTGCTCTTTTTCAAATAATTTATAACTTTTCCACTTAAATAAGTGTCTGTTGTTCATTTAAATTTAGTAGTATTAAAGAAAAGTGAATTACACCCCTACTCACTGCAGTACTTAAAATCTCTGTTGTCGTTGGAGGTGGGAACCAGTGTCGGCCAATAGTGAAACAACAACTGAGCACCGGCTGCCCTTGCTGTGGCCGGCCCGAATGCAATGGCAGATAGGATGTCCTGAAGAAGTAATGAGGAAAGTATATATTCTTAAGTATAATACAGCTTATATAAAGTAGAGTGCTGTATGTAATCAGCTAAGGCAACATATCCTATCACACAAGTATACATGATTGCAGCTATATTGTTAGCAATACTCCGTATTCCGTTGATCTCGAAATGTATGTTTCATGCCTCAAGAACAGTATTGAAGGTCAACACACTTCCCAGCTTGGCCAAGAAATTCGAAAGGAAGAAGGGGAAATATCTTGAATATAAATTACTGCAAAAATATCCAAAATATAAACACCATTGGCAACAAATGGCCATTATTCAAATAACAAATAACTACACAGAGCAGTTAATTAATAGATGCTTTGAATAGATGTTTTTGCTAGAACTTTTTTTCTTCTCTGCTGTTTTTGTTAAAATTTTCTTGGAAATATTGGCTTTGAAGGGATGTTCAAATATCACCCCTTTTATGGAAGCATTCTCTCTCTGCAAGATAAAAAACAAGCCAAAAAAACCCAAGAAATTATAGATTCGATACAAATAAGCATTATAAAGTGTCTGAACAAAAGTGAGCGTATCTTACCCGGAAGACACCTTCCTTGTAGGTCATTATACATTCCAAAATCTGTGCATTCAGAGCTAAATAAGAAAATTTGAAAACAAAGCTAAATTGTTAAAATTATTCGAACTGAATGACAGATACTACCAAAACTGGCTGGTAGATAAATTCAAACAGGGATGATTAACATCAAAGATAGTTCAAGAATATGAAGACTTCCATTGTCATATCTGGTGTAAAATACTTTAATATACATGCGGGTGATGCTGCCCTCCTCTCTCTCTCTCTATCTCTCTAACACCACCTCTCTATTTGAGAAAAAGGATTGCTATGGTGACTGTAATGTGTCTGTGTTTACTGTGTATAAACCTTAAGTTTACACCATGTAAGACACTGGGGAGTATTTGTAACTCAGTGCACCCACCTTGCTTATTTTATGCTGTCAACCTGTAATAGATACTGAAACTTGAAATAGCTGTGTTTTGCATTTATTTAGCAATTGTGAGTACAAATTGTACCATGGTCCTACCCAGTTCTGCTTTACGCCAGTGCAGCAAACACATATTAAAAATGCACAGCATATGAAACAGATAACATCACATCGTGTATCCTAACATGTAGATTGAGTATTGCCATGGTGACCTATTGTTATCCCCAGTACAGAAAATGCAAGCCAGAGGTCATCGCCTATATATAATAAATTTTGAGGTGTAAACACTGCTCATCCTAACATGAAAAGGCTTACAATTACCTTGGTTACATAACCATTTTCCTATCCCAACAGAAGGAAATCAAGAAACGTTTTTTATCAAATCTTACAGACAGATGATACAACAATCTCCACCCTAAATTCTGATAATGCTTTTGCATAACTTACCCCTGGCTTTAAGTTCTTTGTTCTTCTTAGTATTCTTGGTATGCTGTAATACCAACAAGATCACTGAAGACATGGACATTGTAGAGAACGTCTCCCCATCCCAATGCTGGACATCGCCTGTAAAGCCGTAGTAACATGATCAATTTGAATTATAACATTCTGCCATACGGACCAATCTCAGATCAAAAGCAACTAATATATATCAACAAACACACAGTAATTGGTGGTTCTATCAATATTAAACATGTTCTTTCCGATATTTATCAGAAGATTTCCTTAAAAATACTCAAAACGAAAAGATTAATGAATCAGCTAGATATTTTTTCCCCTAACTTCCCAATTAAGATCCATGAGAAACTATAGTCTTCATTTCTACATATCACAACAAAATATCGACCAGTTAATAATGAGTGACCAGAACTTAAATTCCAACCGCAGGACGGTAGCCTACGTCCACAATGAAATATTCTTATTATACAAAGTGTGCTATTTCATGATAGGACAAAAAGTTCCAGAACCATTTTCCATTGTTCCGGCAATGTGACTTGATGCTACTATAGTTCAGCAAACTTTAACAAACTATAGGAGTCTGTCATGATGGTTTATTTATAATAAATGTCACAAATTTTTCCATAAATTTATAATGATTCATATTCATTCTCGAGCAGAATTTTGTTGAGTTGCAAAAGTACAGTAGTATATATCTAACTCAAATTATCAAAATCTTACTTAGACAGATGGGCAGCAAAGTTCCAGCTAACAGATCGATGGTGTCAGGTTGTAGTGCTAAAGGGAAGACAGCCAGAGTAGAAGCGACCGTGTATGGGATGGTGTCAACAGTTTCTGGTTCCAAGAACCAAATGATAACACCAAACAGCTGCAAAATGGCATGTCCAAAAGCTACCAGAGTAAAAAATAAAATTAAAAAAAAAGAGTCTCCATTCACGATCTGACGTACAGAATTATTGGAAAATTGTCAAGATAAGAGTTTAATGACACACGATAGCAAATGAAATTGGAATCCAAATTGTAATTAGTTGACAAAATACAAGAACAACATAAATATTATTTTTTAAACAACATACCAAATTGTCCATACTGGATGTTTGGTACGATGTCGACGAGACACACTAAAGTCTCAAACAAACCCAAGTAGTCAAGGCTTGGAAAATCATCGAGTCGAAAGTTTACCCTTTTCCTTGAAGGATGTCTACCTCCAGGGAGATCTGGTGGGGCACCCTTTAATATGCTAAATAAAAAGTAAAAAGAAATATTCAATTAAAACCACTGAAGCATGCATGCATTGATCATGATATGATATATTAATTTCTACCACTCGCTCATAAGTTCCCAGAAGATCCCACCCTAAAGTCTAAACCCAAGCTCCATCGAAATACATTTTACAGAGACACAAGCAAAAATTAGCATAAATTATTAATGAAATTAACAAACCTCCTCAATGTATGGATAAAATACTTTAAAGTATTTGCAATATCCACACCAGTTGGAAGAGGGGCTACATTGTAAAGGATTTTATTCTGGTAGTCCACAAGGTTGCGGATCTTTGCTGAAACTAAAGAAAGAGAGAAGGAAAACTTGCATCAGTTTAGGAAAAAGCATTGGAAAGGGATGGAGAGAAGGAAAACTTGCCTCATAACATTCTGATATTTAAAACAACTTTAAAGTACTTTACTTACCATTAATTTATAAGTAGCATTAATAATTTACTTACACTGTTCAGCTTTGGTAGTCATGATTAGTTATCCGAACATGACATCTGATAATTGATGCAACTGTAAAAGAGTTGAGAGAGAACTTAATATTACCCAAAAGTAACAAAGATTCAACATGATATCAAAGAAATACTACACAGTTAAAATGGAATACATAATTGGTGTCTTAATATACTGACAATACATTTCATATGTTTTAATTCTTAGAAGAATATGAACCTACATCCATTTCACAGGTGGAGTCTCAATTAACTCCCAGGTCTCAACTAAGCCATCTATTATATCTGTCCCTTCGTTGAAAATCGGAACTGGCAACATTGTCTCGGATGAACGAAGCACCTTCATATGGCATCTGCCATATTTCTTAGCAAATGTAATGATAGAGCTACAAGTGAATTGAATGTTCAGGTTCCATTCCAATACATACTGTATACTAGAGTAAGCTGCTTGTAGGCCTGTATAATGATGGTAACTTAGGCCATCCGCCTTACTAGGCTATGTTATTTATATATAGTCTTACTCCCATAGCCTAACGCTATCCCTTTGCTCTGGTTGGCGAAAATTTTCGTATGCTATACTGTAGCCTAACTCTTTTCAATACGAAGTCTGAGATGGAGCTTAAAGGCATTATTCTTTTACGTTAGATATATATATAGATATAAAACAGCAAATTAACATTTACACATATGCATGTGTTTCAGAGTATGAACAACTACCTTCTTCCACAATACTGCAACTTCCACGGTATACGATGCAATAATCTGGAAGAGCTACGTGAAAATTAAAGACATTTGTTTGGAGTGCATCTAATTAGTGCTGCAATCTCTCAACACAACCCAGCTGTGTTAAATAACGTATGGCACCGCGCGCGCTTTGCACTGTGAGAGACCAGAGCCGTAGATACGGCTTTGTGAGAGATTGTGAGCTGCTGTCTGCAGCGTATGTTACGTTACATATTCCCTAATTATATGCACCGATATGACGGTGATATTTTGAATGTTACACTGCAATTGATTGCTGATGGAAATGAAACATACATTTTCAGGTTTCCGACTGTCAGAGAAAACTTTGCTTCAAAACCATAATCGAATGGTCACATTTATATCAAATTACGACCAGAGCTAAGAAGGACGTATTACGTTCACATTCTTTGCATGCCAATGTAGTAGGGAATTCCCCTTTTTTAAATTTCGATTTTATAAGTTTCCTCCTGTAGTTTATCTGCGACATACTTGTCAATGTTGGCCTTTAAGTTCACTTTGGAAATAGCTTCTTTTCTTCTTTCTATCAATTTTTCTTTCTATTTTTGTTCTTTCTCCCCCACCCTTTTTTTGACATCAACGAACATGGTGGTGTTTGTACAAACTTATGATTTAAAGCACGGGAACAAGCTTTGAGGGGTTAATTTGTGGCTTCAGGCCTTCAGGTAGTTATCAAAAATGCCGCAAAGAATTAAACGTGTAAGGTGCAATGCAATGCGAGTTCTTTTTGTACTATTAGATTAGTTTAAGGCCGTTGCATGATAGTGTCCATGCGCACTCTTCTTTATGAGCATAGGTACAGTTTGCACAATGTGATGAGCTCATGAGTTTTCCGGTGTGTCCTATTGGTAGAGTCCCGTGTCGAGTGGGACTGCTCGCTGTGGGTACATATAGGCCCTACATAATTTATGTCAGTGTGGGAGTGGAAAACAGTTCACTCGGGGGAGGGGGGGGGGGGCAGAGATACTGGGAGGGGAAATGTAACGCTGGTATGTTGGGACAAATCTCAAAGTTACCCGAAAACTTTCCGACAAAGTGGAATTGTGGAATTCTCTGTGGATTCGATCCGCACCACAAATTCTAACAAAGTGGCACTTTCAATAACGTTCTTCTTAATTTTCTGACAACGAGAAGTGACATCTTAATAACAATTTGTCTTGATTTTTCAACAAAAAGGCACTTCTTTATATAACAAGTGGAGCAATTTTTTAAACAAAACTGTACGGGGCATGATCGAGCTCTCTGTGCCCAATGACATTTACAGAGTAGTCTAACTAATAGCATTAATGAGTTCCTCCGCCACCCCCCACCCGACTCCCCAGCCTCCCCCTCCAAAAAAAGACAACATATTGTATTATTTCGTACGTCTGCGTCAAGAATATTTGCAATTTACTCATTGTTAATTAATAACTTTTTCATTGCTTATGATAGCCTACGTTTGCAATCTGCCAACCAATGGGCACTTCAGATCACTTCTTCCTAGCAAACAGATTATGGAGGACGCCCTCTTCAAGTTTTTGACTGTTGTCTCGACTTTCCATTTCTACAAGGTTGTCTGCTCAGCGACACTCGAGTGCGTTTTGTCGACAGGATCCTGTCGACAAAACGCACTAGGTAGGGCATGTTTGCTCTTGATTTGGGGTGCAACAATGAATGCGTAAGTAATCAGTTTTGTTGATTTCCCCGGCTATAAGGTATAGGCTAAATCCGCGCGCATAGATTATGTTATCACTGACCACGAAGTAGCAATATTAGCAATATTAGATCGCGGTGGCTTCATCGATGCTTTTAGTAGGCTAGCTTATCTCAAGACACACTATTTCCTTTCTTCCAAAGGCGCCATAAATAAATAACTATTCAACAACTCTGAATCGTCATCAACAGCCTAGTATTTCTTCCATATTTTTTTCAGCTAATCTCAGCATTTTCAGCAGACAAATTGTAATAAATACACTTATATATAACAGAATATTTATAACTCTTCTCAAAGCACCCCATATGGCTAGGATGAAACACATATAAGCAAACGGCACCATCATTCGGAACTAAAAGTTGACTTAATGAAATAGCTAAATACATACCACTTAGCTGAAGATAAAAAAACATGTCACCCACTATGAAGCTTTACATTTCTTTGAGACAGTAAGGGAATTTGCAGGCCGCGACTCATTCGGATTCCCAATGTATCATAATACCCTTCTAAATAATTTCAATCATAAGGTCCCCGGTGCCTTTCAAGGGCCTTTCAAGGTACGTTTCAATCATAAGGTCCCCGGTTCGAGTCACTCCCAGATTAATGTATGTCGTCCAGTTACAGAGTTGTTGACAATTATAACAGTTCATAATCATGGACGTTAAATATGAATGTAAGAGACTGACTTCGGTCAGCTTGCGGCTTTGATAAGCGGCCAATGAGGCTTCTTCGCGAGTTCCTGCTTGCAGGAGGATCTAATATACATACATATACATACAATATGGAACTGATTTGAAGAGTAAGAAATTACAGTCAAGAAAGAGAGAGAGGGGAGGGGGTTGAAGAGGCGTTGTAGCAGGGTAATTACGCTTGTCAAATATGCTTGCTATATTATGAAAGGGGCGGTGGAAACGGCCAGGCATTTAGACCACGCTATCGGT
>KN887672.1:42660-62235 GCA_000934455.1 Apostichopus parvimensis | reverse complement strand
AAAAAAAAACTCGAACGCCGGACTGTAAGGTTAAGGTCGTTCTTTTTCATTTATTTTTAATCACGCGAGATGGATCATAACCCCGACCATATACCCCGTCGAGTTAATTTTGCTACTGGAATGCATGCCTTGTATTATTATTTTAAGAATGAATTTTGTTCAATTCCTTGGGTAAACACAATCCCCGGGTATACCAATACTGGTGGTTAAATCAACGTCATGAGCTGTTATGCAATTAAATCAAATTTGACAACTCTAGTAAAATATAACCATTAAGATATTTAATAAATGTTGTCCTTGATTGAAAGTTCAGATTGGACCTGTATTGAAAAATATTTTCCATTTTCCTACATGACAAGTTTGGGGATAGTAATATTTTCATTGAATCCGAAACGTTTACATATTTCGTATGTTTCGAGAGTTATAGTACAGAGCGATTTAAGATTTATCACTGTTAGCTTTTTCAGCCTTTCTGAATACACAAGAAGGAGGGGAGGGGTGGAGGGGGTGGGCAGTTTAGTAAAAGAGAACACTGGTACTGTAACTTCAATTGCTAACTCAATGTGCTGTATCTGTGGTCATTTGCCCACCAGTTATGTGTGGAACAATGAGGGTTGGACATTCTTATATATGCCATATATATTTACTTTAGTAATGAAGATTTGACCACAGATCATGAATGGCCAAACAAACAAAATGATTAATAAAAAAATATATATTATTTTCAGCTGGAATATTCATTTAATGAAAAAAAAACGAAACGGTTTGAAAACAAATGAATATGAAAAAACATACCAGAACCTCCAGCAAGGAATTGATATCCATTATTCCATAGTGACAAATATTAGTAACTTATGAACGATAAACTGTGTTAAATACTTCTACCTAACATATATTACTAATTATTGAAAACTGCTTATAGACATTCGTAACAACAAACGAATGTACTCCCCTACCCCCCACCCCACCCAATCCCCTGAGTGGCACCCGGCCCTATTAGAACTTATAATACATATAGCTGGAATTGAACACACATAAATTCATGCAAGCTTGTTTATAGACCAGAAAAAGTGTCTAAAACCGGCTACTAAACACCTTTCTTTTTTTTTGGAAAAGAACGCACTCTAATTTAAACACCGTTAAGTAAGCCAAGGCACACCCGCCGACGGCCTCGATTTGCAGACAGGACTTTTTTCTATTCTAACAAAAACATGTTTGTATACCTTTATTTTCTATATTTGTCACCCTCAGGTAACTTTAAATCCTCCTATTGTCGAAGATAGGTAAAGTATAGTCTAAACATGTATTACTATAATATTACCAAGCTAATTGTTTGTTATCTAAAATGCACTAAGGGCTGCTTTGTTTTCCTTTATCCCTAAAAAGCAGAAGGAGAAGAACAACAACTTACAATGCATTTATGAAAAGCGAACACTATAGTGTACTATACATGTTCCATTGTTATCGTATAACAAAGGAACCGATTGTTAATTAAGATACAAGTGCTGGAACGGTAGGGTTGGAGTGCTTAAAATTCAGTCAATTGTTGGAAGTTTCTTTTAAAAGTCTAATGCACTTTTCCTATGGTTTTCTGTGGGGTTTATTTCTCTCTTTAGATAGGCAAAATTCCACCTGCCATTTAGAAGCATTGGTATACTTCCATTTCCACCCAACCTTCTCCTTAATTGATTGAATTTAGTGGCGGAGGTGGGGTGGTATCTGGGTCAGTTTTTGCCCCTTTGTACTATATGCTGCCCCATCACGTATATAAGGCACCCTCAATTTGTTCATTTGTCAATAGCATTGCCATAGCCATATATAGACAGCTCTGAGCATCGCAAGCGTCTGTTGCGTCCAACTCTGTCTTTGAGTGCTGGAATTTTATTACACGTTGGTCCCCCTGATCCCCTTGATTGTCTTCCTTGGAGCAATAAAGCACCCTCACCCTCACCCCTACCCTACCCCACCCCCACAGAGGTAAACGTGATTGCGTCCCAGTAAATTGCAGCAGTATAGGCGACCCTTTACAGTTCCATGTTGACCTTTTCACCACCAGGGTGTAACTGAGGTCTGCTTCCATGGACCAGATGCTCCGAGTTAGTGTCAATAACATTGTAGAATGTATACACACAGTGGATGGTTTTCCCTAGTATAAAAAAATAGAGTATACGACATATAAGGCTGGTCTATTTTCTCAAAAAGTTTTTCAACCATCGTTTGCTGATTTCTATTACGTCATGCCTTCATAAAGCAGTTAATTGAATATCGAGAACATTTATATATACCGAAGAAAGCTTGAAAACAACAAGCACGTATGGAAGTTGTTATATCCTATTCAAGTAATTTCCGAAAACCGTGATTGGTGAATGATTCTGGTCACAGTAACAATTTGACTGAATTGTTTTTTATTATATGTGTATAGGGATATCCGCCGTTTTTCGGGAAATGTCCCCCAGTTGTCGGTACAAGTGTTGTTTTGGGCGATGATCCATTCAAGCTAGTTTTAGTTTGTCCTGTTTAGCAGGAAAACCCAACTGAAGAGACGGAGGGATGGTCGAGGGGACATCCGAGAGGGTACGAAAAACATTGACAAGGTCAGGGAAAATATTGTAAAAAATATTTTCCCAAGAATAGTGCCATTCTCATTTTCATAATGATACACATAAGTAAATATGATGGATGCAAAAAAGGACGGCCGGGTGATTATGTCAACGAACCCGGGCTTGGTTCTCGACGCCTCTGGTTAATCCCCCCCTCATCCTCAATCGTCAGAACTATGTGACACATCTGCAAGAACGTAACCAGAACTGCTTCTCGCTTTAACTTAGATTGGGTTAACAATATTCCCAAGAATGTATAAGGATGACAAAGCTTCTATTGTCCTTTGAAAGGTCCTTGTGTACTCTACTAGAAGTGCTGGTGACGTGACACACTTGTAATGTGTGAGCCGAAGAAGGAAATACCCCCGCAGCAATACTTGCTTCGACCTATAATGGACTAGCAGAAGATACTCGATAAGTGATATATTACTCAGAATTGGTTCAAAATAATGTTGATAGTGGATTATGCTAATTCCACGGAATCAAATTTTTAGTAACATTTCCTACGCCTAAGGGTTTTACATGGCGTCCGTAGTATACTGTAGAAAAAAAGTTGCAATAACCCAAAATGACCCACAATCTTGGCGTCCCTAAAACTTTCGGGTTTCTTGTAATTAGCTCTAACAACTCCCTCCGGTTGCGATGACATGTTTAAAATACATTACAAGTGTTAAGCGGGATTCGCGTTTATTCTATTAGGTCCTGCTGTTGACACGGTACTCAAAGAATATTTTGATAGAGTTATTATTATAAATGAATTAACATGTTACAGTTAAAAATAAACGGGACAAATGACGTCATCATCAAATTTGTTGCAAAACCTATTAACTTCTTATTTTTGCTCTTGTTTTGCACCTTTACATATCTTAGTCATCTTTTCGAACGAAACCTGCATAGGAAGAGAGAGAACAGATCTTGCTATTAGAAACCATAGAACCGACACTATAATGTGGATCGAAACCTTGCTCTCCCATCCCGAACCCCCCCCCCTCCCCCCACACATACACACTCGCCTTCATTGGAAACGAGTCTCAGCGTTATACTGCATTTGGAAATGGCGGAAACCTCAATATCTAAACGCAAAAGTGGTTTCCCCGCCCCCCCCCACCCGCCCACCCCTCCACTGTTGTCTTCTCGTTGCCCTCATTCCCTTCCCCTGACATCTTCCCGCCTCACCCGAGTCCCTTTCAGACATTTCCGTCAAATTATCCCGTTCTTGCGACATCACCGGAAAAGGGCGGTTTCTGAGTTTGAACTCTCTCCCCGTACGCTCACATTCTCATATATAAATGAAAGTGCATTCCCCTTGATTACAAGCACACAATTCAAGGATCGGCACTTTGGTGAATAAATATTATGCTGTAACTACCACAACGTACCATAATATAGACATAATGTAGCCTATTTTTCTCAGTGTTTTGTTGCTATGTTGCTATCCCGGCTAAGACCTAATTTGTCATACGGTATAAACAGGCCTATATTAGTAAAAAGGAGCATAATTGAAATGAAATGTGTACCACATCGTATGAATGAATAATAATCGTAATAATATAATTATGATAAGAAATGAAACAGAGGAAATTATTTCCACACCCAACACCCACTGTTGAATGGATGACTTCATTGTTTTGTACCTTGAAAGTGAACCAGATGTCACGAAGTACTTCCTGGTGACGTCATATTGCGTTTTGTCTTTTTTTGCACTACATTTATGACGCCATCGTATAATAGCGAGCGTCTAACTGTTGTTAGATACAAACGCTGGCTGATTGCTCCATTTGGAGCACCGCTCTGCAAAGGAGGTATTACTTTCTTTAAAATGGAAGACCAGATAAACAACTGTCAACCGCTTTGTATTTCTTAAATGTGGTCGTTCAAATTACCCTGTACCTAAGAATTTAAACTATAACAAAGAAAGACACCCTTCACCCACCCCCCCCCCCCAACATTACCGGATGAACTTGGCTGGGGCACAACAGTACGAGTGCATTGCCAGTCCCTTATTACGTTTTGCAGACATTGAATAGGAAGCCACCCGACGTGTAAGTTATAATCCATAAGCCCCTGCGGGTTTCTCCACATTTGTGGTCTCTTAAGCGTCGTCAAAATATCTGATAATTATGATTATGATTATATCATATACTATAATATAAAATAATAAAAAGCTGACCAAAGTGACTAACTGTCAACGGGAAAACGTGACCCCTTCTAGCCCTCCAGTATCAAAGCAATTAACAATATACCTATTCTTACAGTTGTATACATGACAGATCCTACAGTGCTAGATATACAGTCCCCACGTGACATCACATATCTTTACACGTAACTTAATCTCTCTCTTTCTCTCTTTTAAATAAATCTAACTAAATGTCCGTAATTATCTACCTAATATCCGGTGATTTGAACTGAGATCTAGTTTTCGATGTCTTTTTATGGCGAAAAATACTTTCGAAACACTGTTTGTCTTGTTAAAATTAAAAAGAAGGGGGAAATACCCACGTGCACCTTCAAGCACTACAGTAAATATCGCTCTAGGGTCATTCTATATCTACTGAACATCATTCCATGCTAGAAATATGTATCTGTCTAAATATATATAAATACATATAAATACACGCTATATAATTGTTATTGAACGTTTTTGTACGGTATTATATTTTGTGCAAGGAAAACCCAACTACAACACACTCAGGTTTCACAAGGTAATAGTGTTATCAAAACAACATAACAATATATTATGTCTGTTTTACCACTTATAAGAAAACCCCACTGGTAACCGTCGGTAACCGCCGCATACACAAAGCTATCTACTAATCTTGTTGTATCAATAAATGTTGTCATCAGGTTTCTTTTTCATTTTGTTTGCATATCGATTCATGATCATATATACTTCCAAGTTACATTCAATATCCTCGATCGCTTGACGACGATCATAAATGGCAGACCTTTTGTTGTTTTCACTTCGATGGGAATGGTGACATCTGCCAACATCCAGTCCGGAAAAGCACAGGAGCTCTTATCATTCTCGATAACTTCCCTCCGTCCTGTGTCCTTCCCCTCTTCTGTTGCAATTTACTTTGAATTAATCTCTGTCCGGCATCACTCATTTTCGGATAGGCCTTTATATCTCTTCAATCTTGACTCTCACATTTGGGTATCTTCCTTTCCTCTTTTTATTGTTTTTCTTGTCTTCTCGATCCTTTAAAGACATACATCCGGTAAAGGGAGAGAAAACTGTACGACCTGTTAGTAAATAGACTATACATCCGCAAAACATTTTCCTGGCTGGTATATCGTTTATATACTCTACTTGTACAACTATGGGACATTGAGTATATATACGTATGTATAAATATAAATATATATATATATATGCAAAGGGAAGAAAATCGGTCATGTTAGATTGAGTAACTTTCATTTCACTGCTCTGCCACCTAATAGTTACAAAACCGCAAAAAAAGTTTATTATTGGTTTTCGTAACCTCAATTGCTAGCTTCCTTCCCAATTGAAATTTGTTTTTGTTTCCTCCACAAATTCTCACAGCCTGATCTCGTCCGCTGGAATTTTTCTTTTTTCTTTTTGGGTCTTTTTTTTCCTTCTCTGTTTTTGTTTAACAATTTAGTTGTCACTAACTTGTTAGACTCATCGGAAGATCGGGAACACTCCTCGAATTAGCCATGCATGGAAGTGTAACCAGTAAACTACCATAGAAGTTACCGAAACAGGCTGGAAACCTTCAAGCGGGGAGGTTATTTGTCTCGAATAAATATTTGGTCCATGTTCAAGACATATACAAGCTATTGTCGAGACACCTGGGCACCTTCTTCAGCACTTCGAAAGGGAGAAAAATATTTGGTCCATGTTCAAGACATATACAAGTAAGTTGGCGAGACACCTGGGCACCTTCTTCAGCACTTCGAAAGGGAGAAAAAATATTTGGTCCATGTTCAAGACATATACAAGCTTTTGGCGAGACACCTGGGCACCTTCTTCAGCACTTTGAAAGGGAGAAAAAATATTTGATCCATGTTCAAGACATATACAAGCTTTTGTCGAGACACCTGGGCACCTTCTTCAGCACTTCGCAAGGGAGAAAAAAAAAAGCAGTGCACCGCGATAGTTTTATACTTTGACCGGGCCAATAGCAAACTGTCTGATCCGGGACCTACAGCTCGACACCGGATCAATAACGACATTAAAATAAAATCTAACCTGTGTTTTTTTTCTTTCTTGTCCGGAACATCCTTTTTGCCATTTTGTTATGGTGTGTCATAAATATATATATATCATATATCCGCTTTAACGGGAGATGTTGTCATGTTTGTGACAAATAGCGTCTCATGTTATAATGGTAAGCCTTAAAAAGAAGAAAGTCCAATGTTTGAGTACACACACACAGTGCGCATACGCAGCCGTGTCAGTTTACTAAGCTTCAAACGTTTCCCAGCAACAGTACTTTTTAAGGAATTTCGGTGAACCTAAAGCCCCATTGTACATAAACATCTCAAAAGCCGGAATCAAGCAAGGGGCAAAGATTTTGATTTATTTGTAAAACAATTCACAAGAAGGACCGAGAAGTCTGTATCGTTCATTGCAAACGGCTACGGGATTAACAGAAGCTCTCCGGAATGGTATATGGATGGAAAGCTATTTACCTGTCCTGTTCAGATTAGTTGGTTACGTCTGCCTGTGGTGTGTCGCGTAGATTTTCGAACGCTATCGACTTCAGACGGGTTGCAGTACCATTGTGTCGGTAGAGATTTTTTGTTGACCGTCTACGATCATTTAATAATCCTTTGGAAACAAATTTGAACTTTTCACGAGCCTTGATCGAATGAGTGGATAGACTAAATAATTAACAGTTCTTTCCGCGTTTCCTCGAAAAACCTTGGGAATATTATTCTGGTCTGCTATCACGACAGCACATCATCTCTTTCAGTCAAAGGACTAGGCATGCAGATTTAGGTATAACTTCGACTAGCGTGTGGAAGAAACGAAATATAAAAGGGGGTATTTATTCCCCGAAGGGAACAGGGAAATTGTGTTTTTTCGATAATGGCTCGACGTCACGATTGTTTTATATATTCTACAGAAGTATTCCTTGTGGTATTATGTACGACTTTATCCGTCCACGGCTTCAGTCTTTTCCCATCGGACACATATTCCAACCATCGAACGAATACAGAAGAACTGATTCAAGACACAAGACCGGTAGGTAGGCAAGTTTAGTTTAGTTCATAACAGCTTTAATTAAGAAACAAAAGTCAAGTAAACTAAGTGAACAACAAAAAACTAGTAAAAATGTTGTCGAAATATTAGGTTATTATTTGATATATTAATTGCAGATCAATTTTGCTTTGGATAATATTGAAAATGTTTGCCTCATCAAAGTTTATTGTCGAAGCTGGCTGACGATGGAAAGCTTGTTAAGCGCTGCCAAAAAAAATCAACTATTTCTCCTCCCCCGTCCCCCCCTATCGCCCCCCCCCCCTCCCACTATCACCACCAAGGCATACGAATCTAAGTGATAACAGGCTTACCATATAGGTATATATTTACGTACGATTCTAATGACATAATTAATATTTGAATTAATTTTATGTGTGTGCGCTTGTATTTATACCAGATCACGTGGTCTCATCAATGTCACGTTCCACATTGAATCAGACCATTTTTGTGAGAAGGGAAGGGGGAAGAGTTTGAAGAGGGGGAAGAGTCTCCGGACAGTGAATGAATTAGAGCGCAGTATTTCGCTGATTGTTTAGTCACATTACAGTTGGTATACTGCCTGTATAGTGTCATAAAAAGCAAACCATGTCACATGTGTTATAATGCGAGGGGTGACACACCATTACTATCAAGGGCGTAGGAACCGGGGGGGGGGCTGGGGGCGCTAGGCCCCCCAGTGAAAAATATGGTGGGGCGGAAGTATCATTCCGCCCCCCCGCTCCGCAACTCAGAAAACCCCTTTTTCATTTCCAAATGAGAAAAAAATCTCATTTGGAGCACCAAATTGCATCTAAGGCCAGGTGAAAATGCAAAATTATTTACAAAATGGAGTGGGTGTTGAAGTGTGCTATATTGCACCAAATTGCATCTGAGGCCACCTGGAAATGCAAAAAATCCAAAGGGGAGGGGGCACCCCTCCACTTAGACCCCTCCCCCAGGCCGCCCCCCACTCAAAAGTACCTTCCTACGCCACTGGTTACTATAGCAGTGTGTTGAATGTAGGGGCGGGTGCAGGGGGTTTGGTGTGTGTTGGGTAATCATCCCCATTCAACCCCACACGAGAAAATTAAGGGTGACCATAGTCATTAGCCAAACATTACCCGTATCACTATTTAGACGTTATGATATCGGAAATATACCTCAGCTGGTTGCACCGTATTGTAAAGTTTCATCCCATTCTCTCTGAATTATATCTTAAAGACCCCGTGCTAGTGCCACACTCCCTTCTTTTTAAAATCCTGGATTCCCCCCTTGGAATAGGTCGACGAAGTCATCTATAGGTTAGGACAGCTAAAGCAATTGACTTATCTATTCATTCCCCCCCCCCACACCCCCCACAAGTCGGTACCGTAAAATGACGGAGAATTTTCCCTGTTTGCATCTCAATTTTGGTTTAATAATCGCATCTCGTTTTATCGCAGGGATATAGGCTTTAAACTTTATCCCTATAATCTTCCCTACCCCTCCCCTGTTTTGGCAGTATACCTTACTTTCCCTGTACTTTTTCAACGACACAAAGACATATAAACACACTATATACTCGCTGAACGTTTCTTTGATTATCTGGAATCAACAACCCATCAAATTATTCCCAGACGACCGAGGAGGGTCATTTCGGACAAGTAAACGTGTCAGTGGGGAACTTTGATGGTGTAAATCTGGCAGTAAATAAGATATAAAAGTATGACCACTTTCAGTCATTTTAGCATATTTAAGGATATATAAGTTGATGTGTTACACCATTTAGGAAACCTAACCTTCAGAACGTTAATTACGTCATGTTTTTTAATTACCTGAGGCTTATACCCATATTTCAATGCACTTACATCCTCCCTCCGACCCCTCCTTCTTTTTTGTGGCCATTTTCCATTGTAAGAACACGTTTTTTTGTTGTACTCAAATCAGCTGAGATTCAATTTGTTTTCTCACTCGAACGTGTATTTAGAGAAATCCAACCCACGGAACAACAACTCAGTGGTTCTGACAAGATATGCCTTGTTAATCAATATTTTTTTCGATGACATACTCGCTTGTAACCCTACAGGGTCGTCGTGAATTGTCCCGCTTTCATCACAGGGGCCAATTTGTACCGCGGGATTTATGACAACTAGGATCAAACCGTGAACTTTTCAGGCTAAAATAATATCTCCAAACCCGAAACATATCATACCTTGAAATATTATTCCTTCACAAAGGAAGGCAAGCCGATAGTCACAGTTGCAATTTGGAATTTAAAGACGGGTAGGATACGGTATTTATATGAACTCCGCCCCATAAACAATCCAATATGCTCTCGCGTTGGGCTGTTACATGTATGTAGCTATAGGCACTCGTGGTTGCGATGCAGACTGGGGTTGAGGGTGGGTAGCGTTTTAGGGGGGAGGAGTAGCCCCCCGTGTGTATTTAGTAACATGACATTCTTCTGAACGTAGGGCCGGGCAGGACAGGACAGGGGCTGTCAAAATGTTTCCTTACGATTCAGAATGAATAGGAGAAGCCTGGGTTTCTTATAACGACTGATTTTGCTTTGCTACTTGATTGTACTGTCAGCAAAACGCCCAAATATGTCAGCTTCCTTAAAGCGTAATATATACAACTGTGTTCATGGCATTAAGCAATGTAGTTTACCCTGCACAGTTAACCAGCATGCTGTGTTAAAACTGAAACTCACATATATGCGACAGCCCTTATCTATACGTCGGGTCAAAACGTGGGTCTGATTGGGGAACGTATATCAGATAGTTTCCATGGAAACTGGTTTTGCCTCCATGTCCAATTGAAATATCAGTTTACAAAATGGTACTCTGTCGTTTAGAAATTGGACATATATCTTTCAGAACGTCATAAATATCTGCTGAAATATTTTGGCGTTCCATATAATTGCATCCCGTCATAATGTCATCTGTCACTTGACAATAGCATGTCCTTGTGAACTTGTTAAACATTATGGAAAACACATTTATGGTGCAACTTTAGGACTGTCTTGTAGTGTGATGTTCACCGCCAGGTAGTGAATTCGGAACCGAGTACCGGCGACTATCATATTTATCCCGGTGACTAATATTGCATGCTGAGTTGTAGTCTAGTTCAAAAGGTCTGATTGCAGCAATGCTTAAGAAACATTCTCTAATCAGTTCAAGTTTTAGAGGTAATAGTATACCGGTTTGTTACCCATGCACCCCACCCACCCCATTCTTTAACCCAGTTACGCCAGAAGCTGAGAAGAGATTGATTTTACTAAACGATTGATAAGTAGTAAGTCTTCGGTTGATTACAGAAATTTAGGCGAAAGCAAGTAAGTGTCACGGCAATTCAAGAGACCATCTTCTAGAGGGGAAAGATCAATATTAGGTGGGGTTGGGGTATAGTACGTAGAGGGGATATTTATGAGGGAACCGGCTCCACTATACCGATTCCCCAGGTAGGGGGTCTGGTAGCACCCTCCCAAAGGACTAAATGCAAGGTTGTGCTAATCGCGGTTCGAGGTTGAAAATAGAGGGTGGGTGCGGTACATGTACAGCCACATTAAGACACACCTGGAATCTTATACAGGAAGGGAAGGTAGTGTAGTCCAAAACGTTCCCGTTGAACTGCTCTGTGTGACATCCCCTCCCTCCACGCCAAGTACTTCTTCGAAGTTTTTCTTGCGATAGTTTATACATTGTTCAATTGAATAAGAGATAGCCCTGAATATGGCAGCCACGGTAACAGTGACCGGTATTGTGAATAATGATATTAATCATAACAGGTTTACTAGCTAAGCATAACCTTGGATATTTCAAACATATGCTAAAACGTTAAATCGCTTTTACCAATTAATTCAGGTGTCCATACTAAAATTTAAACTACTGGCATAGTAAGAACTGAGTATGGATATTCAAGAAAAGTCTGGGAAAGTAAACAAAATTAGACTCGTAGTAAGTAAAGTCACTGATCCCCTTCAGCGCATCCACAAATACTATATCGAAATTGGCAATAATTGCGGTTGGGGGGGGGGGGTGTTACTGAAACGGGATGGTCTGGTGGGCGGGCTTGCTTTAGTATTTTTGTCACAGTGACCTTCTCAAGACTACTCAAGGTCGAAAGTTTATGATCATTTCTTTAATAATGACGTTCGGATTGGCTCCGTGCATGGGTGCTCAAGTTTACAAGTTTCTGTTTGGCGACAACATATTAATCTCTGTTAAAGTGGCTGAGAGTGAGTGTAGTCCTTCGTGGAGTTGAATCCGACTCCAAATGTATGGGGTACGGGGGTTCTCATCCAGGAGAAAACATGGTTAAGTTTTTTACGTTCCAAAACATATTTAGGTTATAAAGTAAGGTTCCCACACAAGGTTGTGCCAAGAATTCTACCGGATCCGCCGCCTTAACAACCAATTGGGTGTTTTGACCCATATGCTGCAAACGTCATATGCATGTCTGCATGGTGATGATTGCCAAAGTTTCTGCAAATTTTAAGATCTTTACTCACAGATGGCATTCAAATTGTATAGCCTTAAAGTGCTTTCATATTGGTGAGTAAAGCAAAACTATGAGTGAACTGTATGGCCACGAAAGCCGGGCCGATGTTTCCTAATTCCAAGCCAGTTGAGGCAATAATTATAATTGTACGTCTATTTTACTTTGATAACAAAGCCCTAGCCCTGATCAAGATTGCGCAATGTATTATGTAAACAGATGTCCGCCTGCAGATTGTGCGCTTTCACACTGATCTACAAATAGAATACCTCGGTATCTGGAAATGAAACGACAGTAGCTTCAACTGAAACTGAAGTGGCTTGGCTGCTGATAGGTGATTACAGTTGAACAGGAATGCGAAATGTTACAGAATATCTAGCTATGTTATTGTAGTCTAGTCCAATTTTCTTGATATTATTGTACTCAAATCTTTATGTTCGCGCAACTAGGCTAGGTTAGGTATAAAAGTAGGCTAATGTTATGCCTAACGTGCGCCGTAGGCCGTTATATATGTCGACTGTAATTAATGCTGAGGTTAGTAACAAGAACATGTCCACATAAGACTACTGTAGTGTATGCCCTTTCTCTGGAAGAAATTGGATGTAATGATCATATAGATATAAGAAAACATCGCTGGGTTTCTCTGTAACGTTTGCTGCAGGATTGAAGTTGGAGGATGAGTAAGGTGGCTGCAAAACTTGAACATCAAGTGAGAACTGGACAGATGTGCTACTCAATGGCAGCCAACCATAACTAGCACAAAGACTTTGGTCTCTTATTGTTACACACAATTTTATTTGTAAGGAGTTCTTTAAAAGTTTGTACAAATTTAAGATACTGTACATGTCCAATCTTTCTTTTAATTTTGACCATTAGGCCTCTTCTTCTCTTCATTTTGCTCTCCCCAGGTTGTACTTCCAAGCAGATGGTCAGATTATGGAGCGTGGAGCTCATGTAGTCGTACCTGTGGATCAGGTATTCAAGACAGAAAGCGAGAATGTTTTCATAAAATCAGGTAAAATTAAATTGGGGACAGTTAATTATTTCACCTTGGGCTGATTTTTTTTGGGGGGGGGGGTGGAGGGACTTTCTTCTAATAACATATCAGAAGGATATGAATATTATCACTAATGGTGATTTCGATTATAGCTAGCCAACAATGGTTTAAGCCCCACAGTATTCCTTCACCCCACCCCCAAAGAAAAATGGAAAATGGTACCAAGCTTTGGTCTTCATATACTACAACCATTATCTACCAAATAAGAGATGGTTAAAACTCAGCTGGTACACAACATAATCCAGCAGGGGTATTCTATAAAAACATTACCTCACTAGTTTTCAGCATTTTTACACCAATTATCAGTAATTACTGTTGCAACTAATGAGTACAAGCATATCTAAAGCTACTGGCTTCAGTTCAGTATGTTGATTTTCTTTGCAACTTTCAATTGTTTATTCTTTTTATTTTATTTATTTTTTTTTTTTTGGGGGGGGGGCGTGTCAGGAGGTTTTGTATATGTAATTGGGCCAACCATACTAAGAAGCCTGCACAGTAAATGCTTTATTTTGCTATTTTTTCAAAAGAGAAAAGTCCACCATAACCAATGCCTCAATTTCATTTGCATCTTGTCAGAATTTAACTTGCAAAGGAATTCCATAGTTAGCAAGACTAGCCATTTAGATTTTGGAGGGGGGCCTTGGAGGATTGAGTTTTAAAGGCTTGTTGTTTTCCAGGCTTTCAACTACTCTCACATTTTCACCAAAAACTGTATCAATTATCATGACTATTAATTAATTATCCTCAGTTTCACACTATCTGTAATTTATTATCTCTTCACTATGCAAGCATGCCAAAAGTTTGGTAGCTTAATTTGTCAGTTGATCTCTGTTGTGCACTTTTTTTGCAGACAGTTAACCTTTCTACAGATGGGAATTGCTGGTGTTTAATATGGTACCAAGAAAACCCACATGATGCTGACATTATTTACCTTTCATTACGTGCTGCGTGTGTGTGACGGTGAAAATCTTCTGACATTCTTTTCATCTGTTTGTTATGTCTTTTTCTCTTTCTCTTCGTAGCAATGAGTTGCTTCGGGATGAAGACTGCTTGGGAGAAGCAAAGCAAATCAAACTGTGCAAGCAGCAGGTAAGGGTTGTATCAATGAGGGTGGTTGATATTAATGTTGTCTCTTTCCTGCGCTCTTTGATTGATCATGTATGACACAGTTTAACAGGCTACTGTCAGTTTCGTGACAGTCTGGTGGTTTCCGTTGCTTGATCAAGATTTTGGTAAACCCGGAAATAGTTTTATCCAATGCTCAGAAGCATTTTTGGAAGATGGTTTTGATAACACTGTGCAAAACAAGAGAAACCATTTTGGATGAGCAAAAGGTTACAGACATAGCATATGGGGTTTGTGTCATGTTGTTTTATTTTATAAGTCAATCCAATCTTTTAAAAATTTTTATATATATTTTTTTATCCTTTGGTATGAAAGTTAATTATTTAAAAATTAATTTTGATATTCTAAATATCACTGCTACCTGTCCAGATTTTTATTCTACACCACGTTTAGTTTTTTGAGAAATGACACTTTAAACATCTGAGGCCTGTCAATTTAAAGTGGCTGCACTATTAATACTAATACACAGAGCATTAGGTCAGTTCCTCTGATCCAACATAAATATCACTTTCCCCCCCCCCCCCCAAAAGAACTTTTATGGCCAACAAAATAACACTTTTTGCCATGCATTAAACATTTACCAGGGACAAATTGTGGTGAAAGTCATCCAAGGGTGCTCTGGTAACCTTTATAGTACTGTGCACCCTCAGTGATCGGTTTTGACAGGTCAATAACCCTCCTTTAACATTCTAACACTGTTGATGACTGGTAGCTGAGATTGAACAGTGCTAAAAAGGATATTGTGTACTCTAGGCATGTGTAAGTTCATCGCTCATAAAAATCTAAAACGGGGGAAATTTTGGGAGTTAGTTTCCATTTGATCTGAGGCAAAGCGTTTTGTGTCACACAAATTAATGAAACATTTTATTGTTTCATTGCCAAATTTGAAAGCCTGTACGGCCTAGCACCATCTTTCTCTTTGAAATATTGGTGGATTTTTCTATTTATAGTTTTGTGATCAGTTATCTTGTCATTACAACTTTTTAAATAATCAAGTATAGTATGACAAGGAAGTGACTCAATTCAATGCAAAATGCAGGGTTATTTTTAAAGCTGAGTGGCTCCTCTTCTTGTTTTCTTTCAGGACTGCCCTCAGGGAACCTTTTCTGATTTCAGGAAAGAAGAATGCAGCCATTTGTCAACTGCAGAAATGACATGGAAACCACTTTATTATCCAGATGGTGAGGACATCAACTTTACTTATAATCACATTATTACGATTATCCACGCTGAAGATGTTTTCTTAATGGACGAGTGATCTGTCAAAAGTTCCGTTTTCTAAGCAAGCTCTTTGTTTACAAGATAAAACCAAGTCTTTCTTTCATACCTACGGTTGCTTCTTGCCACCTAAGAATTTTTTGAAAATTTTTTTTTATGGGATTTGTGATGATTGTAAATGAGTGTACCATCTATTCTTTTCAGAAACCGATATAATTAAATACTTGATATTTTAATCCAGAATTTGTTTGTCAACCTATAAATATGAAAAGACTCAAATTGTTCTGCTGTTTTTTCTCCACAGATCCTGCAATAAATCCTTGCTGGCTAGGTTGCTATAGCAACCAGGCCATATCATGGAAAATTGTGACCCAGGAAGTTCCAGATGGAACCCACTGCGTAACTAGATCGGGATCGGGAGTGTGCATCGAGAACGAATGTCTAGTGAGTTCTTTGGTCTAGCTTTATGGGTCGGGTTAAAAACAGGTCGATTCAAGAGTGCAGTAGGAGAGGGAGGACAGGTGTAGGTGATATAAAATAACCCATTATTGGTGTAGCATAGTGAAACTAGGACTAATTTGTTGATGTGTTTGTCTAAGATGAATATATTTTTGTCAAACAACCAAGTGTATCTCTGAGGTTGTACAGAGAGACTTCCAGATTTTTTTTGAACATCAACTGATTGCATATGGCTGTTAGAGGGGGGACTTATTTATGCAAAATAATCCCTCCATCAGTCCAGGAAATGAATTACTGCAGGTGGTCTGTGCTGCCATCATGACAAATATTTTTAAAAATCTTTCTCACTCCTTTTATCATCCTGTTTTTGAATTTGTCCTTGAAAGGTGATAAAATTGGAATTTGGTTGCTTTAGCTAACAAAAATATTCCATGTTGCTAGAAGAAATTCCATTTTTGAATAATTTGCACCTAGCTCCAGAGATGGTCTTTTTTCAAGCTGGTTTATTTTGGCGAGATAATCCCCTTCATTATTCCTTTGAATGGATCACTGTAGGTGGTCTGTGATGTGGTATTGTTGTTCGGAGTCCTTTCTTTCTTTTGAAATGTTGTTTATTTGTCCTTAAATTGTGATACAAGTAGAATGTTAGCTTAGCTGTCAGTGTACTCTGAATACCATTGCTCCACTTTAAAGCTATATTTTTCTTCTTGTTTTTATCCAAAGTATTATTTTCTTTAGTGGATCAATCAATTACTATGTAAAGAAAGGGAAAGGTGTTTTCATCTCATTGGCCGTTATAGTGTCAGCCAACTCTGCAGTTGCCAATTAAAATAATACTAACTCACCAAATTTGAAAAAAATACATATCTTTGCCATAAAATATCAGTGCTATCAGGATGTGTGTTTTCACCTACGAGTGCAGAAGTTTTATTTCTTATTTTTTTGGAAGTGGAGGAATTTTGAAAACTGGAATAATCTTTTGACCATAGTTTCTTTAAGAAGTGGGAAACATAATCTCTTTGCAGCAAATCTCTGTAGGGTGATATTTTGATGAACTTCAAAATAAATCCACAATTAAAATGATTGGTTGAACTGTTCCTCCTTTTTGGATTTTTATGTGAGGTTCAAGAGGGGATGGGGGGGGGGGGGGATGGTATTATGTTAAATAGTTAAAACAAAGAGAAGAAGATGAATTGTGTAGAAAATGTGTCATTAGGTTTTAGAAGTTTAATAAAGCAGGAATCATTGCATTTGTTCATTGGAACATTTGAAAAATAATTTAAAATTTAAATAATTTGATTTTTTTTCTCGTTTAACCTTTCTAGAGTTATGGATGTGATGGAATCATCGGGTCAACCAAGGAGCGTGACATTTGTGGTGTCTGTGAAGGAGAGGGAACTTCTTGTAATGTGGTGGCTTCTACCAAGATTGTCAACCATTTGCAAGTAGGTGAGCCTTGTACAATATAGTGTATGTATTAAATATGCAGTGAAAAAAATATTGAAAATTGTAAGGCAGCAGCGGGGAAAGTGTGGTCCGCATGCACGTTTATATCTAACAAATGATTAAACTGAAACAATGAATTCACCCCCCCCCCCAAAAGAAAAAAATGGAAACTTTTGGGTATTTTTGAAGGGGCCTGTTTGTGATATGGTATGACATTATAGCAGATGGATGATAAACATACAGGACTATCTCATTTTTTTAAATCTCATTTTTTTAAATTCCCATCTAAAGTAATATTCCATTTGCATCATGGGAATTAGTACATCCTAAGAAGTCACAGCCTGTGGAACAGATACAAAATTTTGCCTAACTATGTCGGGTATAAATGGTTATTCCAGCAAAGTAGGGGTGGGGAGGAAAGCAACTGGGGTGAAAGAGGGGGTGTTTAAATTATGAAAACAGCAGCTGCTATATCTCTGAAACTGATTTAATTTAGGATCGTTAGAAGTCACCTTCTGTTGTTTATGCAGCACTATGCAAATCACCATGGTTGGTCTTATTGTCTTGTTTTATCGTTTTATTCACAGGGTATAATGAAGCCTTAGACATCCCTTCAGGTGCAAGAAATGTTAAAGTGTTTGAGCTTTCTGGTGGAAAGAACTACCTTGGTAAGAACTTTCAGATCAATTGGAGACATAATATATGATAATAAATCATAATTATTTCAATTTTTTTGGAGATAATTTATAATTATCTCTTTGCAGGAATGTATTTCATAAACTTTGCTGATATTGATTTCCATTGAATGGCTCAAAAAACAAACAAAAACAAACCCAGATTCACTAAGGCATTAAAAGGTATCAAAAGGGGTGAGGGCAGGGAAGGCCATGGCTCCCTTAACTCCATCTTCGGTCGGGACGAAGAGGTATTTTAAAATTCAAAATATTTTATTAGCACTAACTTTCCTTAGACCTAACTATAGAACTAATTTAATGTCTAAATATTCATCAGAATGCACCATTATTTGACCTCAAAAGTGTGCTTTGTTTGCTTCAAACTAAAGAAATGAATGAATGAACCATGGGTTACAACAAATGTGTGTGTGTGTTTATAAATGTTTGCGAGTTGGTTAGAATCATGTTTGATCTCTAGAGTAAGGCAAATATGTCACCAAACCAGAACTAGTATTGTTCGATACAGGTGACAAACGCCTACAGTGGAATTACTAACTTCCTTACCGATTTTCGACCATCTGGACATACAATCAGCGTCCATAGCCTAGTGGTTAGGTTGTTCGCATATAAAGCAGGAGGCCTGGGTTCAAATCCCGGTGGAGGCTGGAAGTTTTTTCACTGTTCTGGAATTTCCAACTCACTACGATTTCAATTATATATATTGAAACACCTATGTATCTTCTGCTACTAAATGCACACTCTATTTGACCTCTAAATAAATCATCTTGGGATAATGCTTCCAAAGATTTTTTTCCTACCAAAGAAGATTCATTCCGTTGTCATTCGTTTATCACAATTCTAAAGTTCTGTTTTGCTGTTCGTTATTTTCTTCCTTGCAGCATTGTGTGAGAGTAGCGGCAGGACATCATCAATGGTAATTACAGGATTGATAACAGTCGTTTGTTTGTAGCATCGGGCAGTCTCTGCTCCTACCAGAGACTAGAGAGCCTGGAGAGGAAGGCTGGGGTGACACATCGAGAGATGTTCACCTGTTCAGGACCCATCAACGAGACAGTTACAGTCATGGTTAGTGTATAAGATGTTTCTGATTGATAGGCAACACAGATTGGAATTTTGTTTGGAAGAAAAGCAATCCGGTTTAAAAGGAGGAAACAAGTAAAAACAACGGCATTAGGTCGTCAATATCAATTTAGTCTCTAGGTCAGATGTTTGTTCAGATGTTTGTTATCACTCTTTAAAGGGCAGATCGTGGATGTTAAAAAGGAAAAAGGAGAGGTTGTAGATGGG
>KN887672.1:14162-42328 GCA_000934455.1 Apostichopus parvimensis | reverse complement strand
CTAGAGATAGATGTCTAAATGTCAGTCATACATGTTTATTAGCCGAGTCTTCCTGTTACTACCATACATGGGTGCTGACCTTACTAAGCAATGCTAGTGAAGATATCACAGGGCATAACAAGCCTGACATGTAAGTTTTCCTCTGGCCTTTGCCGATAGATATTGACCAGAGATCGTTCGCCGTCATATCTCGCATATGAATACACTCTGCCTCTTGACGAAGTGTCAACACCCCCACCGACTGCTCTTCCAGAGACGAGTTTGAAGCCGACTTCTGTGACGACAGAGGAGAATGAAGGGACCATCCAAATCTCGTCAAACTCGGATCCTGAAATTGTTCCATTTTCAGATGAAGCACAAGGGAGTCATGTATTTTCCACTACTTCTGCTATGCTCTCTGGTATTAATTGGATACTAGCCAATACGGAGACCCCCGACAGAACGGTAGTAGAGGACAGTCTGTTAACCACCACTACGACTGCTAAAAGTGAATTTGATACTAGTACAGAACGGGATGTGACCCTAAAGGACAGTGTGGAAAGTATCACAGCAAGGCCCGATTTGTCTTTATTGACAACTGGAGGTCCTGTGGAGTCTAATCCCGACCACAGCGCCGACTTCAAATCTTCGACTTCGTCCTCATCGGATGATAACTTAGGGAACGCAGAGAACAGTCCACAAGGTCTGAGTGCTACATCTTCACCAGTAATGGTAACATTGCCCGTTAAAAGTAGTTCCCTCGGCCAAGATTTGCCAGAAATTACTGACAGAGATGGTGTGAAGCGAACAACTACATTGGAAGCAACCATTCTCCCTCCAGAAGATGGAATATTCAAAGATTCAGACAGATATCCCACGAGGAGCGAAAACGTCACTCCCTTCCGAGAGGACTTTACGAACAGCCGGAATTTGGAGACGGCTGCTACGAAAGGTTTCCTTAACTTTCCAGACGATTCATCGTTTGGCCTTGACTCATTTTTCTACGAATTCTACTCTGAGAATGACTATACAAAGAGGCCGAGCACAGATGGATTGCTACCAAAAGGTTCAGCGACAAATCCAACCAGGACTGATTCGGGAGAAAAACTGGAATCTGGAGAGAATAATGGAGTTACATCATCGGGTATGGAAGAATCTCTGCTACCAGAAAGTATCGACAGGCGCACAAGCAAACCCCAGGGTACCACCATTGAGGTTCAGATGAGGCCAACTGGGAGACCATTTGTCCAAAAGGAAGGAGAAGAAGAAGGAGAAGGAGAAGAAGAAGATGGCAATCATTTTAAGACGGAGGAAATGTCTACTGCAGCTGGCAGTACAGTTGAAGCAAAAGGTGATGTTGTGAAGAACACAAACTTTGGAGAAGAGAATAGCCAAGATGAAGAGAGGGGAGATGGAGATATTTCACGGAGCGAGGGGGAGGAAACTACCTCTACGACAGTTGTACCGCAACTGAAATTTGAAGGTTCCCCAGAGACTGAACAATTTGCTGCTGTCACCCTTGGTATTCATTTGGCAGGTAAGAATTATAGGAATTGCTGTCAGTGTTGTGGACAGACTTAAAAAGTTCTAGAATAGTTGCTGGGGTGGTCTCAAGTTTGGATGTAATTAATGGTCCTTTTATGAAATAAAGCACAGTTTTTGAAGAAGAAAATAACTTCCCTATGATGGAAGTTCTTACCAGACTGAACTTTGTGCATATGCATATTGCAAATATTCATAAGCATTTATTATAATTGCAACTTCTCATACCCATTCCTTTATAGCTATCATAGCATTCTTCTAATCTTGCCTCTTACAGATTGCAATCGAAAAATTTATAATCCCCTGGGAAGTAGTTGATTTATTTAAATTCATCTTAATCCTAACTTTGAAGGAGATGATCCCAGGACTATAAGTAATAAATTGCAGTCACTCATTGACATCTAAATCAAGCTAAAATAAATATAACCACAGAGGTTTTGTCCAAGCTTCTAATTAAAGACAATTTTCTAAGTGTCACACTAAATAAATATTTATGACGATCTTGCATTCTGTTGAGAGTAAAAATCCTCCAAGGATCTGTGCATCTTTCATTATCGATTTTAGTTTGAGTTTCTGACTTTATACAACATAAAACTAACGATCACCATGTTGTAGCATTTTATATGGACGTCTAGTTTGGAGAAAAGTGGACGATATCGAAGAAATTACATGCCACTAGACGAAACAATAATACCGATTCTTAGTGCTCAATATTACATCCAACCAAAATTATGCAATGCAATAAAAAAATATATATAAAAAAAAAAAAAAAAAAAATCATTTTTGTACAGGTTTGATTGTTGATTTTTTCTTTTTGCTTTCCCAAAAACCATGATAATGATTCTTAGTGCTCAATCTTGCATCCAACCACAATTATGCAATCCAATTTTCAACATGTTTTCTACAAAGATTTGAACATTTTTTTTCCCCCATCTTTTTTCTTTCTCAAGAACTTGTTGATCCTAACCGTAGCAACCTCACAATTGACAATAAGATATCATCTAAGACCGGAAACACTACAGGAGGAAAGCTTAACATCGATGTCGCTGATAGAAACCTGATCCCAAATTACCAGGTGCCTATTTCAAACACCCAGGAGAGAGGTGGAAAGGATCCGTCTGCACAGGCCGAGGACAGAGATGGACATGTCCCACCGACAGAGTCAACCACGGAACGGGATTTGGCAAAGTCAACGTCTTTGACGAGTAATGGTTCGACTACGGTGAAGAAAGACTTAACCACGACGACGACGACAACAACAACAGGGATTGTGGAGGTACAGAAATCAACAGCTAAAATTACGACAACTGGTGACAAACTGGTAACAACCGGTAAACGACTAGTAACAACTGCCACTGTCTTGACGACAGTCTTACCGACGACACAAACATCAAAATCAACGTCAACATCGCCGAGCACTTCAGAGGATATAACCACAAGTCCCACTGCGAGGCAGACAACAACTGTTGCTGTGACAACCACTCCGAAAACTTCAACGGCCACTCTAACGACTACGCCACCTGTGACCACCACGGCAGTGGTAACGACGACCGCTGTTAGGACGACAGAGGATAATGAGATAGTTCCCATCACGGAACGTCCCGAGTTTATCTGGAGGGTCACTGGACATTCAACATGTCAAGTAACCTGTGGACGGGGTGAGTACAGTTCAATCAAAAGTGGACATGTCCAATCGTTCCCTTTCATGCATCGTCTAAATGTGATTTAGCCAAGAGACGGATGGGACAACGGTTTCATCTGACCGCTACATTTGAGAGACTCTGTATGCTCTGAAATAATTAATACTATTGTAGTCAAACCTTTAGCTCTGTTCTGAGGATATCTAGTACCTTAGCATAGTAGCTGTTAGAATGTGTAGTACAATACGTTGTACATATTGTCCATCTTAATACCGTACATTGGAAGGTTGGAATGTTTGCTATGATAAAGTTCTAGTAGATTACATGTGGGTGTATGAAACATTGCTCTAGTCCACATTGAGTTATATCGACAATTGGAAGGTAAGTAGGGGGGGGGGGGGAGATGTCATTGTCATCAATTGGTTGAAGAACTTTTTACCTCCTGGGAAGTTAGTTGTCATATAATTGTTACATCAATAGGTAATATTTGACTGACAAAGCAGTGAATATGTTGTAAAGGGCACACCAGTTTTTTATAATTTTGAGTACACTGAAGGTTTCTTTAAACATTTCTCTACTTTATGATTACATGTATCAATGTTGTGTTGATTGTTTCTTGGACCCCCTTCAACTATCTATCCTTCATTCCCTCCAGGTATTAGGATGGAGTATGCCTACTGTGTCGATCGTGAGGATGCCATCGTCGCCGATAACTTGTGTAATCCTCAGACCAAGCCTGAAGTCATTCCCAGAACCTGTGTAAATAAGAGATGTGAAGCTAGGTAGGTATAAATCCAATAGGGTTTCCACCATTAATTCATGGAGAAATATCAGTTGACAAATGTTTGCTACAGTTAAGACTCTCATTAGAGACATCTATTTCCTCTAACTTATTGGTGACAGTTTTTCTTTCACCTGCAGCTGGTAGGTTAGTAGGTTTCAAAGGGAAGGGGAGGTGGATGGGTGGATTGTTGGTGGGGTGAATGGGTGGGTGGGTTAAAACCATCATATTTTTGACACTTTTAGTGTCATTGGTTTTAATGTAGAGTAGCAGTCCACTTGCCTAGCCCTTCTTGCACCCCTCCGACACTGTGTGCAATATTGAGATCTACTTTGAATCAGTAAGCTCCACATCTGTAGAGAAATTTTCCCACGTCTGGCAGAATTACTCGGCAACAACCGAAAACCATTTTCGGGGAACCATAATTGGCTGGCCGTGGTTTTGCATTGAACCTGTATCATTGATTCTGTTTCTGTCAGGTGGGAAGTTGGTGCGTGGAGTAGTTGCTCTGTTTCATGTGGAGGTGGCGTGAGATTCAGGACTGTGAGTTGCTGGAGAATGGAGCGATCTGGGGAGGATGTATGGGAACCAGACACCAGTTGCCACACTGTGGAACGGGAAGCTACCATGGAGGAATGTTCCACAGAGGCCTGTATCTTGGAGTGGCGAGTCGGTGATTGGTCCTCAGTGAGTTGTAAATTATTTATCGTGTTTGTTAGGTATTAGGAAATCATCGGTTGCTAGTAGACTCTTAAGACTAACGACGATAGATCATCCTCTGGTTTTGAAAATTTTGCGAAAATTCCTGTACGTAACCCACATACAAAACTTGACTAACAGATATTTGAAGTTTTTTGTTATAGATTTGGAAAAATTTAAGATGCCTCCCAAAACTGCATCAACCCACATATTTATTGAATATTTTCATTTCTTTGCTTCACTATTAACGTAACCAGCTGAACATTAGGTACATTTGTGCCTTTGCTACCCTTATGCAACTCCCGTTTGTCAACGAAAATGTATTTATATCAAAGAGGTTATAAAGAAAAAAAATACATGGTCTATGATACCGAATAACAAGAGGTCAAGCATTTCATTTGGTCATGTGATCACACCATGAGGGCACCCAAGTCATTCCCTCTCCCCTTATTCTCCTATCCCCTTCCCCCCCCCTCCCCCATTCTCCATGCTTCCTCTCTCTTTCTCCATCCCATCCACCACCCAACCCCAGTACGTTTACAATATTTGCAAAGCTTCTCCCGGTCAAAGATAACCGGAAGAACCAAAGAAGTTTCCCCAAACAAACTGTTCAATGATATTTGTCTTTCCTTAGTGCTCTGCTGAATGTGGAGAGGGACATCAGAGCAGGGTGGTACAGTGCTCGGTAGCCAACAGTTCAAGAGGTCATTGTGATCGTCTGCAACGTCCCGCCGACAGACGTGTCTGCGAGGGTACCAACTGTCACAGCCGTTGGGGTACCTCGCAGTGGCCTACCGTAAGTTTATCAAAAAGAAATTTCCAGATCTATCTATGTCTCGGATTGTCGTCAAAATTAGTAAGGTTTCTTCAAAAGTCATACCACCGGTGGATGGAGTTGGTTGATTGCTTATATAACCAAAAATTCTACAAATTGCCTGCATCTTTAGGTCAAAACCCAATCATGATAGGATTTTGTATGAAAAAAATATGAAATTTTTCATATTTGGTAATGTCTTGTGACTACATCTCACCATATGGCAACAGTACTGCGAATAATGTAATCTGAAAAGCAAGTTTTGGTTTTCCTTAATAATTTTTAACTCACTAAGTTATTTAAGGAGAATAGTATTTTACCAAAAGAATGTCCCATTTTGATGAATTTCCAAAGACAGAGTATTTTTCATTTCATTTCTTTTTAAAAATATTTTTGGTTTTCCATTCTTTTATTTGATGTAGCATCTCTTTGGGTTTTACTTCTATTTAATTTGTGCTTTATTTCTTATTTTCAGTGCACTGGAGGTTGCCAGACGCAGGTAAGGAGAGTGAATTGTTACAGTCCCACCAACTCTATACAACTGGACGTTAACTGCAACCATCAACGGAAACCGCTCTCTGTCAGCGTGTGCGGATCGGGGAGCTGCAGCGCCCAGTGGATTGCGCAAACTTGGAATCAGGTAATTTTTTTTTTTTTTTTTTTTTCTCGTCCTCCATTACTGCTTTTATATAATCAGCCATATGCCCAAAAAATTGCATACATCATTCATTGTTATTCAGCTGTGTAGTCTCTGTGGACAAACAGTCTGTGCATGGTCTGTTCTGTTGCTGGTGAAATTATAACAAACTACAGAAAATAAATCAACAAATTGGTGAATGACCATGACCAAAATGGGATGGTTGGAAGGGAGGCAGGTTGAATTGGGATGCTGCTTCTATTATTTTGAGTCCTTATTGCCTTTGTTCGAATTTAGAATAAGGTAACAGTAATGTATGTGTAAGATTGGATTGCCCTCCCTTTTTCCACATTTAGGATCGTTGGTATTCAATCGGTTATTCTACTAGGACAGACTCTTCTTTTTTATGTATTACCCTTGGCCCTCCCCACCCCCCCCCCACCCCACCCACCCACCACTTTTTCCTACAATTTGAACTATCCTCCTTTATTTGACTTTTCATAACTTTTTGACCCATGTAACAACCTATGTTTTTTATTTCTTTAAACTTAAAACTCAAATCTCAAAATTTCTCCTCTCGATGGCCCTCTCTTCGTCAGGACAACTGCGGCAACTGCCAGCGGGGGTTCCGCGCTCGCGAAGTGAGCTGCCAGGGGGTCGAGAACGGGGCGATGGTTCAATATGAGGAAGACAGATGCAGTCACCTGCAAGTGCCAATCAAGAGGTCTGCCTGCAACATTCCCTCCTGCAGTCGCTCTCTGCAGTCCAATCCGGCTCGCCTGCAGCCCAGATGGTACACGACAAAGTGGTCCGAGGTATTTCATAAATATATATTAATAAAATGTTGGCTTCACTACTTGGTAGATGCAATGACTCTACTAAGCACAAGTTGAATTATGTGGGAGGAGGGGTGGGGTGGATGAGGGAGAGGGAGTTAAATATGGTAGCAGTTGTTCCCCCCCCCAAAAAAAAAAAAACCTCACCATGGTTAGACATTTTTCATTTTCGCTGTATTTGCTTTTGATAATCGTGCATATGATGTCATTTTGCTGGTAATGTTGGATATTCCTTCCATTCAGTGTGAAGGTATGAAACAGCATAACCGTTGAATAGTGTTTCATGCCCTTAACAACTTAATTACTGTTTGTTGTTTAGTTTTATGTTTTGGTTTCTTTGTACAAAAGGAGATGGAGGAAGGAGTTCCTCCTTAGTAAGAGGAGGAATTCAATTCTGTTTACCTCTCTCTCTCTCTCTATACATATCTTTGTATATAATTTAAAGATGAAATTTTGAGTGCTTATGTCTTCCTTCAACCGAAGCCTCAAGTCTTATCTCTCTGTTCGTAGTGTCCCGTCACGTGCGGAGGCGGTCAAAAGAGGAGGAAGGTCCGCTGTTACCAGAATGGTGCTCCCTCCCACAGATGTGACAGAAATTCCATGCCTCCAGCAGTGCATTCATGTAGCCTGGGAGATTGTCCAGTCAGGGAAGGTAAGTCAATCCCATCTCTTTCTGTTTGCAGTTCAAAGTGGCCGATATCAGGGGCAAGGAAGGGGTGTGTGGTATGGGGGGGGTCATTGAAGCCAACTCCCAAGTAGGGGAGGGGGCGGGATTCCCATATAGGGACATCAGACGGTTCATTCAGAGGTGTAGTTAGACTGCAATTGCCAGTCAGAAGCCCTAACATCATAAATACACTTTAACCAGTGATCACATCCCAGTTTAATTTGGGTGGGGGGGGGGTGGAATCTCTGTGATTTTTTCAGGTATTTTGCTCTCAACTTCCCTGTCAGTTTGCTGTCCTGAAGTTTGTACAATATATAAGTCTCATTCTGCATTCGCTTATAAACACAAACAAAGTGAACACTAAACCTCTGCAAAAACCTTCTTGATAGTTTTGTGTGGTAAAGTAGTCACACATTTATGGCGTTGTAATACTGTTTTAGTTATTTTGGCCCATTTGCAGATATTGAGCCAATGAAAAACTTAAACCATAATATGATGTCCCCTTTTAATTTTTTTTAATTGATGTGAATACACCCCCCATCTTTTGACCTGTCTGGTCATAACTGTACTGGCTATATGCTTGGCTAAGTATTTTGCACAATGACCATGCCAAGCACCACTACGTAATTCCTCTATCTCTAAATGTTCCCCTCAGCAGAGAGAGAGAGTCATTCGAAGGACACATTTCAACAACTACCTTTGAGTTAATAGTTGCTTCCTTGCTTCCTTTGCATCGAGCAAACATGTTTTCACTGTGTATGGTTCATTTTGAGGTCAAGACATTTTGGTCACTCAAGCATCTGTCAGGGTTAAATGTTTCCGGTACGGGGGAAGGATCTGTTTGAATTTTCTCATTCGCTCAATCTCTGCGAATTGGCCAAGATTTTGGCAAAAAAGTACCTCCGTCATGACGGTGTAATTATTTACTACAGAATACTATCAACAACAATAAAAACAACAGATAGTTTAGACTCCTCAAGATGGAAAGCATAATGTAGGCTTTAAAGGGTGTGAAGACTCATGCACAAAGAAACGTCTCATGCCGGTAATCTGAAATAGTTTCCAATGAGGTGTAACAGAAGTTTTAGACACCACCATCGATCCCAGAAAATACACACACAGCTTGCTACCGTCGGTAATTAGACACTAGTGTACAGTCAATACATACAGCTACGGTCAATACCCACAACACAGTGTACATTTCAGCATGGACATCTCAGGTCTAGATAAAAGATAACAAGGTATTACGTTTAATTACTGTCTGCATTTTGTAGCGACAAGTAGAAAACTTCATTTGCAAGCAACAGAATGTTAACTCTTTCAGAGTGCGGCAAGCAGTTTGGGGCGAGTCTTCAATGCCTTTAAGGTCAAATATGGGGTCTTCTTCTTCTTTTACCGAAAGCCTGTCAACGGTTGATCTGGTTTATTCATGTCTCTGTTCTCTCGTCTTCCTTCCCCATTAGTCTGTACGGATAACGCCACGGTGAAGTGTAACGTGATCAAACAGGCGAATCTCTGCACGTACAAGTACTATGCACAGAACTGCTGCAGGACTTGTACAAGGTGAAGAAGAGGGAGTGACCATTTGAGCAGACGGTAGAAAAGCCAGTAATACAACTTTTGATGTCTATGTCGTAATGTCGGACAACTGAACTGAGTCCATTGCCCGTCAAATAAGTAAATGATATTTATTTCTGATATTAACTTACAGTCATTTTCTTGATAAGAATTAGCAATTTCTTTATATTTTACTTCTTTTGTCATTGGGGGTGGGGGGGGGGTTTCTTTGTATCTGTCCATTGTCATCTTGTAATAGTGTCAGCCAGAGAAGATGAAAGTTGTAGCAGGTGGTTATTCAGAGTAAGTAAATTATGTCTCTCTAATTTTGTATTGGTAGAAAGCATTTTCTTGTAAATCACTTTGAGTGAGAGCTGGTCAAGGTTTTTTTCCCTTTCCAGACTACTTTGTTGGGTTATTTAACGGTTTTGAAATAGTAGCACACGACGGATGTAAGCTGCCATTAAACGTCATCTTTGGCCTCGGAGAACATTACTCCTAAAAAAATATTCCTACCTTTGTATGAGGGCACACATACCCTTTTGTCTGTCCTGTTCCTTCACTGTCGTATTTTTCATTTTTCTTGCATTAAAAGAAACTTTATGTTAATCTAGTGTTCTCAGTTTTTCGAGTAACAAAGTCTGTAGTAAACTAAGGAAAGATTCTCTGGAAGTTCTGTTTTGTATTCTTCTCTAACTCTGCATGGAGAACACAGAAAGTAGATATATACTCTTAGCCTGATAGTGAATACTGCGCTCTGCTGTCGAAGCTCTTGCATTAGATATTGGTGCACATGCTGCATAACTATTTCGTCGTGCAAGGTCGCTCACTAAATTCCTGTCTGTTATTGTGTTGGCCCTTAATTTAATGAATGATGAGTTTGTACCAGTGGATTTGCTGTAAATTCCCCCGTTAAAACAAATATACCAATTTTAGTATCGTAATTATACAGATGACATCACAATGTAAGTAGACAATTTCCCAGTATTCATACAACCACATTCTTTGTTAGTTGCCTTTTGTGTGTGTGTGTTTGTTTTTAGTCCTATTGTCAAAGACAGCACTAACTTCCTCTTAGTAAAGTGATGTCACGTCCAAGCTATGCAATCACCGAGGCGGTTTTATTGTCGCAGTACGGGTTGGTGTCTGTTGCTGACTAACAGGGCTGAATTCGCCTTCTCAACGGATATTAGACTGTGGAAAAAATCTGCAAGTGCAGAATCTTCTTCAGTCATGGTTATATGTTAACTGGGGCATTATTGCAAAAATTTGTTACATGCCACAGGCTTATTGTATGTGATTATATACACATCTGTGTCTGTTTTTTTGTCAGCCAATGTGTAGAGATCAGTTAATGTTTTAATGTTAAACCATGGCTGGGATTGGGTGAATGTTGGACTCTCCATGGGGGGGGGGAGGTGTAACCCATTTTTTGCTGCACCAGGGCCAGGTTGTTCTCATTGCTATGCATCTGTGTATATTGCACAATGACGTCACAGTCTTGATAATGCTATTCTGTGATTTTCATTGTGCTATTGATTTTGATGCTATTGAATGCTATTAATGTTACTAACTGCTTCATGTAATTCAAAGAAGCAGATTAGTCACTTCCTGTTTATTATCACAAACAAAACAAGTCATATGACATGAGTAGATTATATTTTACCTGAAAAATCGTAGTTTGATGCCATAACACACTAATCAACAGACCATTCTATTTGCCAAGTTCTGACGTGTATCTTTTGTGCATTGCTGGCAAGAAAAGGACCAAACCTAGGTTGACTCTTACAGGTTCAAACCCTGAATAGCATTTTTGCCAAGAGGTCAAAAGTTCGCACATAAATAACTCAGAAGGGCAACATTGGTCTGTGATACATGATATGTTCTCAACCAATTATGATATCTCCAGAAAACTTTCCTTTTCCCAGAAAAATAATAGTTTTAGAGTCTTCCAAAGCGGGTTATAATGCAGAGCATGCCTGGAGAGATAGGAATGTCTCTATATGTTTGTTAAACTATCTGTTTGTTTGTTAAACTATCATAATTTATAATTTAGTTTGAATGCATTGCAAACATTTGTTGAATGTGTTTACATCCTTAGCTCCCACACTCTTTTTTGTTGTTGTCATTTACCATGAAACTCATACAGTAAATGGGATATAGATATGATGGACTGAGTGTGAAGGGAAAATATGTGAAATATTTGTACTAATAGTTTGCAGCTGTCGTGAAGCTCAAAATGGTGAATTTGTTATAAAACTGACGTAGTAGCTAAGTGCCTACTCGAGAGATTTACTGGTATGTGTTAAGCTACAGTGAAGACCTCTATATATGCAGGTTATAATTTTAACTTCCTATCAATTCAACTGAGTCTCTTCATTGTGTGTCATTAGTCTAACAGTATGGAAGACTATATCCAGTCACATCATCAGGCTCCAAGTTCAGTGAAGGTTTGCAGGGCATTTTGTTTGGGGGGGGGGGGCGCTGGGGGGGGATTTGAGGGGGTACACAGTTGTAAGCATGTGGTCTTAATGACATCTCCCCACATTTAAGATATTAAGATTATCAATTTTATCAACTTTTCAATATAAGTGGTACGAGAATACTCCTTTAAAAATGAATTTTACCTTTTAAAAAAAAATTATAATTGTTGTAGAAAGTACCTTCTTTTAATATGGAGTGAGTTTGTGGCTAGTGCTGAACCATACGTTATATCCTTGCAATTATAAGTTATATGAAAAGATCGCCAAACACGTCTTCCAGATTGGAGGTTAGAGTATCGCAGTTCAAAACATGACCAATAAAAGGAAATACACATTTTCTCAATGTTTGTAAAAGTGCAGTTTTCTTTATTACTATGTAAGCATCAATATGAAGTATGGAAAACCTTTAAAATGAAAAAAAAAATGAAAAGAAAAATAAAATGGATGGTAAAAGCTTAATTCTTTTTTTTTTTTGTAGTGTACATGATATTTACAGTATTTTTGGCCAAGATTTGCACTCATTTATTCATTTCCTATAATTTACACGCTTTACAATAAAAGTTAGCACTGTGTATTTAATTCTTATCTCTTTTTAAAAGTATTAAAACTTAATTTTCAATACACATACATTATATAAAATGTTCGCTATTGTTTGTGTGTTTTTTGTTTTGTTTCAGTGCTCTGCTGACAAGCTAAAGTTAACTTCCAACCACCAAATCACAAATATCCTTTAAACCTACAAAATCACATTTTGTACTACCATTTTGGTATCAAATTAATATTATAACATAAAGTTGTTTTGGTTCCCTTGTGGGCTCAATAAAACATTGATAGAGTCCCTGCAGATGTGAGTCATAACTTGGGAATGCTAGTCAACAGTCACCCTCCTACACCCAGATGGTGCTTCTTTTTTTTCTTCTTTTGTTAACTAAACTGTACTTACACAAAGCAATTGTACTGACAGTATGAGAATAAAGGCTAGGAGCTGTTCATACTGTCAGTACGAGTGCTTTGAAGCAGGATATGGCAGGACAGTTTGGAGTGGTATTAGCATTGGAAAAATTGTCCCCGACTGGCTGCATCTTGCATGGGTTCTATAAATATTTCTTTCATGGTGGAGGCAGGATCAATAATTTGTTATAAAGGGAGCAATGATATAGTATCAAAACTGAAATCAATTTACGTGATAAACAAAGTTCTGTGTGTGTAATATATTATGGATAAATATAGTAACACTGAGCTATTCTACCATTCACCATGTAACCCACGGAACAAGAATAACAATTTAAACTTCCAATGGTTATCAAAGGTACCCCTAAAAATGAATTATGTAAAGTACTTGAGTACCTCATCTCTACCCCTCTTCACGTTCTCCCCCTGGTTTTGTTATACGTAACCCCCCCCCCCCCACTTCCCCTCCCATTGATGCTATAGAACGTAATAAAATAGTATAATATATTCAAATGGTTCATGTTTTTATACCCAAAGGAAGTGTGCATGGGTAGTTCCAGCTGATTGAACGAACTGTGCTTCAATTGTACCACTGTGATAACAACTTTGGTGTTCCTCGTGACGTCACAAAAAGCACTATACAATTGATAACAATCAAACGTCACAAAAGGTTTGAATTGGTGAATACCACAAACAAGTGTAAAAATATCGGTAGGCGAATAATAACGTCAGTTGTTAAAAATAGACAACAATAGAGAAGAGAAATATATATACACAAAAGCTAACATTGAAAGACTACGGAAAACATCAAAGCTGAACGGATGGGGCGTATATACAGACACACACAGTGAGCTGCAACTTAGGACCAAGTAGCAAGTTCCCTGATAAGCTAGCTTACAGCAAAGGTTGACGGAAAATAGACGCCCCAACTATAGCAGACCGAAACATGATTGAAGTCTATGAAACAAAAAATCCTGGTTTCTTTGTCATATTGCAAAAGTGACATATTAGCAAATTGACTTGCCAAACCCGTTCTAATCTTTTACGCTTGATATTTACGTACTGCAGTGTGTCATATTAATCTTATAAAACGTTACCAAGTTGTTGTTGTTTTTTTCCCCTCAGTGTAAATTGCCGCTATTTATCTATATTTCTCACGTTATGCAATATAAAATACATAAGAGTATTGCCTAACGTTTATCTTTGTTTTCTTACCACCTCCATTTGGAGAAATCCAATGTAAAATTAAAGAAATGTTAGATTTTTTTCTTCTAAACTGTACAAAGATTTATTAACTATACATGTCATATACATCTATACCTATTGCAACATCAGATAAAATCATTCTGCTTATGATAAAACCACAGATACAAAATAAAAATAAATCTCCGTAATATTATTCTTTCAAGTACAAAGGAAGTATGGTATTATATTTACATTGAATATAAGTAAAATTCTTAATAAATGAATCGATAACAAGCAGAGCAAAACAAAACTTTTGGATAACATATAGGTTGCTGGTAAGCTTTTACATACAATTCAATACCTCTGTATACAGTCATAGCATAAACAGCCATATGGCATAAACAGTCATTTGTCATAAACAGTCATATGGCATATGTCATATGGCATATACAGTCATTGACTTAATGGTCACACTTGTCATCTAGAACAACGACCCTTAATTTGTAACCAACTCCGCTGAATACAGTCAGTTCTAAATATTGCTATATATATGACGTTCCGAGCTACGTGTCTCATTGTCTGAGCATACACCATGACTGTGACGTAACAGTCACGTGAGACACGTTTTGACCGTTCTAGTATATATTTAGGGCAATACTGTTGCGCTTTATCTTAGACTTACTTAACGACTGACTATACATGAAAACTGGTCTGTATATAAGACTACAGATTTTTTATTCTCCAAATGCCTTGCCGATTTTCTATAGTGTCAGCAATATTTGATATTTTTGAACAGATACTACTTCTAGTAAGCACAATCCCATGTATACAATTAAGAGTGAATATAAAATTGTAGAAGCAAAATTAAATGACCTGATATAAATAATCGGAAAAAGAAGTGTAATTGATATATAATTTTTTAGGTTAAAAGATATTTTCAATGATATGTAACTGAAAAAAAATGAAACGATTTTCAAGGTCCATTCAAGAGCGAATAGAAGAATGAATACAATTGGGTTGTCAAGGTATTCGTAGAAAGACATCCTATATAATTAGGCACACATTGGGACTCATTAAAATGAATTATAGGCGACTGTGAAAAAAACTAACTTGTTTACTTTAAGAACTATGCAATTGAAATAACCTTCGGTTGCGTTTGCAGAACATGGTCTTATTTCTTTGTCTAAACTGTCTTGATATTATTTGCCCTACACAAACTATAAAACCAGGAGCTGTGTACACATCCATATGGGAATTAGCTCACTTCCCTCTTTGTCTAATTGAGGTAGAATTTTTGCTTTTAGATTCGACCGTGGCATTGTTCTGTTTTTACCTCCATGGTTGTAGCTACATGATTTAACTTTGTTTTATGAGAGGTCGAATCTGAAACTCTGCAGGTCACAAAGGCTGTTTTTTGGTGTTTGGTTTTTTGTATGTGTTTGCGTTTGTGTTGGAATAGGCCTATGCAAGTGCACAACAGTGCAAAAATAAAAAAAAAGTCGAACACACTCCATGAATCACACTGGTGGGCGGGGTTGGAGTTTTAATTTGAGGAGTGGTCGATCACTCAATTTGATTTGAAAATTTGTAATTTTTGAGGTACGGTACGTGTTGGTACGAATTTGAAGTCTGTAGGCCTATGATGTTGAAACCATTTACAAACCGCACGGTCGTGGGTGAAGTTATGTGTACTTTATACTAATTGTGTTTAATTTGATGTTGTCTGAAGTACCGTTTTCATTGCAAGTCACTCGATCGTTTCAGTCACTAAAAACAAGTTAACAACCACTGAGAGTATCTGGTTTATGTTGGTCATGATTGCAGTTCCAAGTCACACGAAGCATAGAGTGATATGCACTACGCAAACTCAGCCGAAAAACAACTACTGACGTCATACCAAACACACATCGTATCCGACTGGCTCATATAACACAATCACACTGATGCATTGCCCGGAGTTAATAGAACCGAATGCGACCAAAGTCCACCATAGATCAAATATCTACTGTCTTTATACGTTAAGATATACACAAAGATACGGAATGACTCTGCTAACATTTCTCACAGAACTGCTTGCCTCCTGTAAATATTTTATGAAGAGTTTCGTGTACCAGTTGGGTATTACAAAACAGGCTATAATTATGTGACTACGCAACATGGCAACCTGCCAAATAAAGCGCGAATGGGACAATCGTCAATGCAGTGCGTTTATGTCTTTTGTAAACCGTCGACCAGACAAACCTGTAGTTTGCAATATTTTATATTTTCATCATGTCTGTGTTATATATTTAAAGCAGCTAATTGCGTATCACTGCAAGAAAATACACAAATCAGTTCTTCACTTCATATAGAGGAACTTACGTAACGTAACGTATGAGCCAAGCATAGGGTACGGTGCTGTTCAAGCGAAATTACCGCTCTTTTAAGGATTGGTAATTTGACGCTATAAGAAAGTGAAACTTAAGTTGACTACACTTCTCATCGTTTTAGGACAGTTATATACGTCACCTTTTTGTTCGTCTTATACTTCTGTCCAAATTCGTCCCCAACTCCCCAATTTTGGAACATACTTTTTACTTATTTTTGTAGCATACTTGGGATGAAATTTCATGTGAATATATCAGATCATCAGCATAGACGGTATGGAAAGTTTTCAAATGTACTTTCCAGGAAGATCTGAACACCCACATTATTCCCAAGACGCCCGGGATTGTTTAATTAGATCACTTAATTGCAGCGAGGAGGAATACTTTGAGGGCGGCAGTATAATGCTTGTAAGTTTGAATTTTGAATGAATATGAGTGACTTTTAATCGACTTTCTAGCATATTTGACAGCATTACCGAATGAATACCTTTAACATCAGCGAAACATTAGCAACGGATTAAATTAATATAGATATATGCTATATGGAAACGATATGATATGGAACCCTGGGCTCTCCGAATTAGGAGCTGTTTTGAGGTAAAATACCAACGGTGACATTTGTAAATAAACCTTTGACAAATTTGTTCCAATACGCCAATTTACTGAACATTGTTGACATTTAACTTCCAAAGTCTACACAGTAGTGTTTTCAAATAACTAGAGAATGACTTAGCATGTTACAATTATGTAATCGACGTTCAAGACTGCTGAGTCAAAAATGTCGGTTGCTACGCAACCATGTCATTGACATAGAAGACGCTCAGCATGAATTCTCGGCTTTGTTTTGTCATGGATCAAATAACGTAAAGTTTTGGCATTCATATAGAAGGAGTAAACGTCGATATTTCATTTTTTAGGCCCAAAATTGAGATCAATTGTTTCCTAATTATTTAATTATTTATATTGTTTTAGCTGTTAGAAACGACTGATGCAGGTTTAAACTATGTTAGTAAAAAAGAAACTAGCGTGTCGTAATACACACTACACAGCAGTCACTAAGCAGTTAGTCAGTCACACAAAGTTAATGCATCACAAACCCAATTTCACGATATGAGGGAAACATTTGACTCCAGGTAACATTGAAAGGACCTAACCGTTTTGGGAACTTATCACTTTAGCCAGCCTAGAGAACACTTTTGCGACGTTAGCCTTTTCAGGGCTTATGTAGCCAAAACACCTAGCAGAATGTCAGGGAGTCACTTATTTTATAGGCCTACGCCAGTTTGATTGTATACAGAGTCCTTTAGGACTATAGTCTTTTCAGAACTTGTGTAGCTACAAACACCGAGCAGAATGTCAAAACGAAAGTTAGGCCTATAAGGTCACTAAGCATTTGCGCCTGTTTGCATGTATACAACGTTATGTTTTTAACGTTACCAAGTTTGTTCACAATTCTTTGAGCGACCAGAAACATATGATAACAAACTATAATACGTATGTGTTGTGCAGATTGAAAAAAAAATTAAAGTCACATTTTAAATAGGCGATCATGTATTAAGGAATATCACCAAGAATATCGCGTAAATTGCGTCACCGGATCCAGTTGAAAGATGTCTGACCAAAACGGTATCTATTCATTAGGCTATGTCACCATGTCACAGAGCTTCGAGCAGACACTTCTAAGCCACCGCCGACGCTCACCGCGTTTTCGTGCACCTTGACCTTTTGACCTCCGTTCTGGCTTCGCAGTCTTCAACCGACCGTCACAAACAAAGCGGTACGTATCACGTCCTTCTCTTCTAAAGTGGTTCCAGATCTAACATCATCACCTCCCTTCACACCTGCATGGTGTACGGTGCTACTTCCGGTTGATCCTATCAACAAATATGTAATTCGAAAATGACGTACAGATATGATCAACATAAACAGCAGACTATTATTGTAACATAAAATTATACTTACTGTTGAAATAATACCGGTTAGCAAACTTTTCTGTAGTGGTTAGCAGTACAGTAATATATTACCGATAAAATTGTGTGACTTTTGGTTTTCAATTTAAAGATTTGATTTGATTTTTTTGGAAAACTCGGAGAACTGGAGGTCCAATAGTTTGACTCCTGTAACCGTAGGACGGCAACCATGTATGACTTCGAAAATAACATTCTGCATAATAAAAAGAAATTGCTTTCTTGTGACGAACACCCTCAGGAAGAGGAAGGACGCTGCGTTATCATCGCGAACTTACTGAGGACACACACTGGCTGTTCGCTTATAACTGTGAAGAATTCGCGAAAGTGCTGCCTTCGCGACTGGCAGGAATTTAACACTCCGCTGCCAGTATGTCAACGTGGGATGCTCGCGAGAAAGTCAGTTACCTGGTTGATGGGGACGTGAGTGGGGAGGGGGGGGGGAGGGATGGAAACAGGGATGTGGTTGATAAGCATTGTGGGTTACACTTAAGACCCAGATTAGATCATTTTCTACTTAAACACCCGACAGTGGCGGGTCACTTTGGACTCCTCAAGTAGCCAAAGTGGACCCATCTATGCAAATTGGCGGTTTCTCTATATTAAACTCTAAAGACTACGTAGGAAGTACAAGGTACTGTCGTATCATAAGTAATTTTGACAAACGTGTATATTGATTCATGGATCCAGCGAAACCTCCCATTGTCACAAATTGCGTCTATAGAGAGGGAGGCGGAAACCGCGGAATCGAACAGATGCGTCAGAATTCACATTTGAAAATAAAAATTGTCGTTTGTACTGCATTGGCTAGCCTATGTACTGGTGAACACATGTTATGAATTTACCATGATGTCTAAATACCAGCAAAGTGTGCCAAAAATGACAAACGAATTATGTATAGTTCAAGCCTCATGATAATTGAGTATGCACTTGGCAATTAACTTTGACTGAAAGTAACGTGTAACCATATTTGGTACCACTGTTTCCATGGAGACGTAAGTGTAAAACTGCAAAGCAAATGCTGCTTATAATGAAATATGCTATATCAGTGTTGCCAGAGTGTCTCACAAGCTCAACAAAGCGTGTAGGCCTATAGTTATATACAATTAAGGTAACTCATTGCGTTGTATCGTTACACATACATAATGTCCCGTTCACATCCACTCACTCTCAGGGGGAGAATATCACTTCTACATCGTTCAATATAATGTGCTAACCTGTAGGTAGCCTAGGTATATTAACATGTTTCGATGACACGCCACGTTACATCTTAGACAAGTTTTATCAAACCTACCTAGTATTACTCATACAAGGGGGCGGATCCAAAGAAAAGGGTGTGACCTTTGGGTTGTTGAAGTTCTCCCATGTGTAGGGTCAGGGGTTGTGGAGTCCCCCTTCTTAAAATGTGAACAATTTAGACGTGAAATTGTGCATTTCTGAGGCGGATTAGGCTATAAATAAGGTATCAAATTTAATCTTCAGAAAGGGTTGTTCTATTACTACTTTACTCATACTTGGAATCATATGTATAAATACATCTCCCTTCTATTAGACTCTCTCGCTCTCATTGGAGGGAAGTGGGAGGGGGTGGGGGGGGGGCTGAACAATAATAGCCACGCCCGGGTTAAGTTCTACAATCTAAACCATCTATAGCCAAACATTGAAATTAAGCAGCAAAATATCGCTGTTATATATAGTTTTCTTTCTCTCAAAAGTTTACGAAAACAAGGCATCATATCTCTTTCTAACAATTCCTGTAACTGACATGACCTTGTTTCATCTTTATATCAGTTTAAATAAACCGGTGGATAAATCAGCATGCATAGCTAACCAGTCGTAACAATTCTTTCTTATATAGACTACATATACATGGGTAGTTGTAATTGTATTGTATATGTTTTCATCGATACAATATCCCATGTAATACACTAAGTATTCATGCATCGTTTAGCACGGGCAGTAATTCACCCCGGTGAACTTTACACTTCATTTGACATTGCTAAAAGGTTGGTTAATCGGGTGTATTCTTTGTTGGTGTGAATCCCATTGGAAAGACCCATTTTTGTGGCAAGGTCCTCTTGTCTCTATGAATAGGCCTAACGTCTGCTTTGTACATGGCCGACTGCCCGCATTGATTGATTGGTTGACTTTATTGTGGACGACAATACTGATTACATGTACCATGGAGGTAAAACTGTTTTACCTCCATGCAAGTACAGACATCTTGTGAACGTTCGCAAATATGCGGAAACCCGGTTTTATTTTAAAGGCATGAAGAATATCTTGAATACTGAATTGACAAAATGGCATGTTGAAAATTATAATAATAAAACAAAAAATAATTTATCTTCATCATCATTTTTAGAGCATGCATACATGCTTGTGCTTAGACTTAGTCTATTAAAAATAATTTATTATCTTTATCTATATACGATTATTGTCATCATCTCGCTGATATCCTTTGCACCATATTGTAGAATCGTAATATAACGTAAACATTCAATTTTAGACACCAAATGACACATGCTGAGGCCTACAATTAGGTCCACAATCAAGGTTTCGCTGATAACTACCTTCTGATTTTATGAGCGGGTCGTTCTCATTTGAAATTGTTTGAGACATGAATACAGACACTTCTTGTAAGCTATTTGTCAATATACTTAACTGTCAAAGATACCCAACCCCACCCCTCCCATGTCAGCCGAGGTGAAACGTCCAGCCGGGAGTGTTTATTTTTAATTTTTAGATAAAAATACCTGAATTATGGCCTTCACAACGCTATAGAAAAAACGCTCTTGTACCGGTCTGTTATAGCATGGAGCTATAAACAGATAGCTCCATGGTTATAGAAACTCAAATAACCTATTACATTTGCAATTATTTCACTTCTGCCTGTTCAGTTTTCAGAACTTAAAACGGTTCGAAACTGCAATGACACCAAACTTGGTAATGCGATGCTGCCGAAACAACAATTATTAGAAACTGATCAGTTATGATCCTTGCTTTCTATACACGAATAATTTCGTAGCCATTTTGGAACTTGCCCGCATAGTAACCTAGTAACGGCTCAGTGTGACAAAGGTCAAATTTACGAGGCCACAGATGACGCTACACTGCGGGGACTCAGAATCTCGAGAGAGATCATGGTACGAGTTATTTACACAGTTTGAGAAAGCCCATGTATAGTAAAAGAACAGAACAGAACAGAGAGATTATAAATAGCAACCCACGCTTCTTACACTCGATAGTGAGTAATGATGCGGAGTAGAGTATCGTTTACTCAGTTGATTATACCGTCACTGACAACAAAAACACTGGGGAATGTGAATTTGTGTTGGAAGTGAAGTTGTTAGCGACATGTGTTATATGCGCGTAAACGCAGACGGTGAAATCCGACCATGTCTGCAAATTAATACCTTCCATGATCCGATGACATAGACATAAAATATATACATACAACGATGGTAGTATGTTTTAGATTTTAGAAAAACAAGGGAGGTAAAGGTCATCGGTATATATTGCCCCAAAAATTGAGCATGTTAAAAGTCTTTAATATTACGTTGTCTAAGACAGGGTCAAAAACGCTCTGAAAATACATAGCAGTAAAGTGCTCGTTAAATTTTCAGCATGAGAGACCATTATTTGACTTTCTAGTATATATATCGAGAAGAAATCCTTTTGTCCTTTAACTCTGAGACAGATGGAAATGATGGGTCTCTGAGTTCTAACTTTGAAACCATGCCTCTGAATCTATGAATCTGTGTGTAAAGTTACTATACCACCGCCACAAGAATAGTCCCTCGTATCTGCCTCAACCCTCCTAGACCCTTATATCTGCCTCAAATAATCCCCATGCCCTCCTAGTCCCTCATATCTGCCCCAAGCCCTCATAACCCCTAATATCTGCCTCAACCCATCCACACGCCCACCTAGTCCCGTATATCTGCCTCAAGCCCTCCCCACGCCCTCCTAGCCCCAATACCTGCTTCAACTCATCCCCACGCCCTCCTAGCCCCCCCCCCATATATGCCCCTGCCGACACCCTCCTCTGTGTCACATAACCCCTGGTGCCATTGATCCGTAACACACAGTTGGCCTATATACTATTCTACCAGCTAAATATACGACACTAGGTATTTCAAAGTACTGTATCCCGCACGGCACTACTGTAATTGGTGGTAATCTAGAACAACTCAAAAGCTTCGATAAGAGGTATCGCTCTCTACACTAAGCTGCTTATTACATAGGAGCATTGTCTGTTTGTATACTTGAATGAGCTAAACTGATTAAGGGGGAATCTCCAACAATCCAACAGAAGCTACAGAATGATGTATAGAATAACCAAGTTGCTTTTAACATCTATAACTTCAATCGACTCCTTTGGTAAGATGTATTAATGACATTGCTTTGCGAAAAGTGTATAGGTATCTTTATATGCAGCCAAACACACAAGAGTCTATTATCACGATGTACGATTTCTTTCTACGTTTGGGGGAAGGGGTTCCGCTTATAGTGACGTCATCAGTTCGTTATGATGTCATTCCTCACTAATAAAACCTGGAAACATAAACAGCAGATACATCGGTACATGTTCTTGTTGAAATGATCAAATGATAAAACCAGGACTGTATTAAACAAGAGAAACTGGGTTGGAAGGGGTGGGGGGGGGGCTAGGGGAGGGAGTTCCATTATTACATGATCATGGAATTTGTACCATGGGGGGGAGGGCGACAGCTCCATGTTCAGACCCGAAGTCTTTGTTGTTGTTGTCTGTTCACGGTGTTTACAAATATAGTCAACAAAGTAATACGCCGTGCATTGTTATACATAACATAATGGCGGTTATATTGTGTAATTAACCAATGTGATTTTGTTTACTCTAATTTGCATCATTTGAATCCTGGCAACCGTCGCAGCTAAAGAATAGAAAATACATTGTATGCTATACGGGGCGAACCTTTGCCCTTAACTGTGCAAACTAATATAACATATACTCAAACTGTACACTGTAAATAGTGAATAGATATGCACCTGATACGCAGTAGATGTGGCAACAAGGTGTAGTATAAACTACTTTTTTTTACAGAAAGACAAACAATTCAACCGACACAAACAGTATGTAATTGTTCAACGATCGCGTGATGATTATGACAGTATTCCTGTACAATTATACAGCTTACCAATAAACGTATTGTGTAGGCATACATTGGTTAGGCATTTTCTTTAAATTCGGGACAATGTATTGGGAAGAAGGATTTATACACTTTAGTTTAAAGATAACCATTCTATAAAAGAAAAGTCAAAATTTTCCTTAAATTTTTGTACAGTATTTAAGTTGAGTATATCTTCAAATTACAAAATATTGCGCTTATAAAGCCTCCCTTGCGCAATGGCCGCATGATTGCATGATTGTAAGTCATTGGATCATTATAAGTGGATAAATAACCTCCATTAATGTTTGAGTTCATTCAACGTCCAAGAAATGATTACATTCGCTCCTAACAAATTGCAGCCAAATTTGATTTAAATCATTAATCCGTAAGAAAGTATCTCAACTCATTAATCAGTTGCTTATTGGCATTTATTGAACATACATGTTCTAAAATCATTTTCTTTTCTAATTTTGACAATTTTGATTTTGGCTTTGTTAAAGTTTATTGTGCCTTCTTGGGATTCAGCCAAGAAAATAACACTGTATACTGACTATAGTGAGGTTGTTGGCACTTCAACTGATATATATACCTACAATAGCTGGAGTTGTAAATCGGCGATTCAATACGCCTCAATGTTTGGCCTAGATATATCTGATTACATATTAATTACATATGAAACTGATAGAAACTTCACAGTAACGTTTTTATTACTAGGCAGATGGGAGTTGCATATTTCTGGTACGTCTTTTCTACAACAGCATAATAGTAAAGATTTTACGGTTTACTCATATATATATTTACTATGAAAGACGTGTACATTCAGTCAGTGGATCGATATATACGATATGCACATATGTAACAATGTATAGGCTCACAATGACCCCCATTGCCATGGCAACGTTTCATCCAGTATCGTGTACGTAAATTAATCATTTACATTCATATGTATAGGCAGCCTATATAACGTTATAATACTAATTTCATTACAACGCAGCTGTTGATCGAAGAGATATATAAGGATGCCCATAACAACATACGCGAAATGGATACAAAACAGTTCTGTTTATATTTACGGAATTAAGGGAACTAGTTCATCATGAAAGGGGCGGCTTGTTGGCGGTTATTCAAGGCGGTTTTTTTTTTTTGTTCGGGCATTTTTGTTCAGGAACTTGGATTACTTGGGTTGCATTTGATCGAACAAAGACAGCCTCGTATATATTTGCTTTGTCAAAAGAAAGCCAATTAGCAAGCAGCCTTATTCCATTCGGTTCCAAACGTTTAGTCACTCTAAGTCCCAGTATTAAGTTACATGTAAAATACAAATTGGAAAATTGGAAAGTTTTCGACTTGAACTTAACTTATGTGAAATGAAACTTGAATAGTTAAGCCAACGAACCATAACGTTATGTTTTCTTTTCTACTAATCAAATAACATCGATAAAATTGGTAAACGTAAGTTTAAAAATGCTGCCATTTCACAGTGCTGTATTAATTACAAACAATACGGTATCATACTAATCATTTACCAGTACAGAAAACTTGCGCACGACGAATAGGTTTAAACACTAATTGTGGCCACGTCGGTTTAGCAGAGTACACAGAAATATGTTTATTAGTCTTATTATTCATACTTTGTTCGGAGAAAGTTCGTTATAGCAAGAACGCCCAACCGTCATTACAATATAGACCTATGCATGGCAACAGAATTATATCTATAAAAAGATAGTACATAATTAGTACTGGTAAGTATATGTCCACTTAAGCTTTTGTGGTATATTTCGATTGTGTTTGGTCTGTCAATATAATCTTTCCATGTGGTGCAATTCACACGAAATGCAAATTTAAGTAACAAACCAAGTTGGAATTTCTGACTCATCTACATTTCAGGGTCAAAGGCAGTACAAAGATAGGTCTGGCAAATAGTGATACATCGCAATATTGACTTATAATCATCTTTCTTTTTAATTTATGGGGAAAGTTTATTATTATCATTATCACCAGATTTAAGTTTAAGATCTTCTACAACTTTTATCAGATTGTCTAGTTCTGCATCTAAATCAACCGTCTCCACTGTAGCTGAGCTCTGCTCCACGTCCAACAAATCACTTTCGCTATGTGGTAGAATCAAACAGAGGAACGTTTTGCCCGTTTCAGCATCCGTTGGATATAGTGTTATAGGACCGATATGCGTCCCTTCATCGACCCACTTACATAACGTTTGATATGCTGATGGTACAAAATGACGTAAACTTACTCCTCTTTCTCTCAGTGCTGCTTGAATGTTTATGAAAGATATCTGCCGATCTCTCCTACTTAATGGTGCGTCCGTTAGGTTCTGGCCTGGCGGTACCTGCAAAATCAGAGGCTCGTAGCCACTTCTAGGTAATATACAGTCGGGGTCGTCTAGACCTACCACAGGACTCAGTGTGACCTTTGCACATTTTCTAATTAGCGCATGTTTGTTTCGTAGGATTGTCTTTGTCTTTACTTTGAACTTAAATTCTCCTTCAATGTTGATAGAAACAGCTAAAACGAATTTCAAATCTGGGTTATAACTGTAAGAGAGTTTCGATAATACTTTAGAATCTACCATTTTCATGTTGGAATATGTTAGTTTGTCTTGAGATAAATAAATCGGTCTAGTTACGTCACTATCTAGTCCTTCAATAACAAAACGATATCCCGCATCGACTGATGGGAAATCTAGAACAACCACGCCCTTCGAACAGGACAGATAGCCTCGCCTCGCCAATCGAGATAATTCGTTCTGTATACCATGGTTGTATCGGCAATGAAACAATATTCGCTTACACAAACTATTTAATTGTCCTAAAGGACATTTCTTCTTATGCTTGGGCCAATTTGTCTGTCGACATTCACGCGAACAATAGTACGTATAGCAATGGTGACATGTTTTGTATATCTTCTTCGCTTCAACAAGCTGCATCTTTTGACCACATAACCTATTACTACATTTGACAATGATCAATTTATCACAGGATTCGACACCTCTTTCTAATTTGAGCAAATCTTGACGCTCCTTTGTTATATTTCGAACAACTAACTTTCCAGGTGAGCCAATTTCACTATCACTCGTGAGCTCTGAAGAATAATGTTCCGAATCAAGCGCCACAGAGTAACAACCAAACGTTGTCGTAAGTTCCGATATTTGAGAAGCGTCTGAAAAGAGACTATCCGACATACTACTGAAGGTAGTTCCGAGCAAATTATTTGACAATTCTGGGTGTACTTTTTTCCGTCTCGTGGGACTCTGTCGCCGCTTATCGCGTTCGTCACAAGAAAACAAAAATTGTCTCTCACTCCTTTGGTGGTAGAGGCTAGTATCGGTAGCCTCTGTTGTAACTGGACGATCACACTTAGCCTTTGGCGTTGAATAAGTATGGAATAAGTTGTCTACTAAAGAATCATCAAACTTACATACATTTCCATCTTCTCCTTCAGCAATTTGGTTTGAATTTGATGCAGATAGTGCACGCACACGGTTTACATTGTCAACACGAGTTTTTATGAAAGTTTCATTTCTACTATCTTGCCTAGAAAAGTCATGATGGTAAGATACCTTTTGACTCACCTCAGGATAGTAGTCATAATCCTGTTGTTCGTAACGATGTTCACCAAGCCAGTTGCTGCTCGGGTTGTAATAAGGCTTGATTCCAGAAGAGAATACTTCATCTTCAGTATCATCATCAACACCATAGTCAGCGTCTCCTCTCTCAAATTGTGAACGAGCATCTGTATGATCACTAGAGGGATAACTGTTATTTACATCATTATTATTTACATTATCAAATGCGTTCACAGTGGTTTCATGAGCAACATTATTCCCGAACATACTCGACGTCAGGCAAAATACGGCCGCACCGCTTTGGGAACGAACAGCAGGGTTAACTGATGGTCTAGGCTGTTGAGCTACGGTGTTACTACTATCTTCCTCAGCGTTGTTTTTTCTTATCTTTGCTTCATTGTCCCATGGTGGTCTCTCGGGTCTAGACAGCCTATCCATTCCTTTTGGTAGAGCTGATGTCGTTACAGGTTCATTCGTTAACGGCAGACCTATTTCGTTTGTTGGGTATTCAGCAGATTCCTCTGGCAGTGATTGCACATGCTCCCGATGTGAATTTTCAGGTGCCTGGTTGTCCGAAAAGTTGTAATTCATCCCCGATGAGTTTGCTTGATTTGGAGAGGGAGACGGGGATGTATTTGGACTCAAACCTAGAGTCTGCAAGTCTAAACTACCAAACGTCCAGTAATCCGGGAGAGAATTTGCTGGTGAGATCCTTCCGTCCTCTTCCTTTGAAAAGTCCCTTCTTCGAAAGTTTGCGGCGGTCAAGAAAGGCAACTGGGTTGAGATGGTTGAAAATTGCTTCCTCTCTCCTGTTGGGGTAGCTGGAGTACTAGCTGTCATGCGTTTAGGTTTATAAGTCCAATAACTTGGCAAACTCCGTACATTCCCGCCGCTCAATAACTTATCATATTGTGGAGACTTTCGAAACCAGTCAGGTAATGTCATTCGCTTCAGATTTTCTCTCATACGTTCTAGTTGTTTGTCGATAACACCACCGTCAGAATTCTTCCATTGCCCTGGAGGGTCTTGTGAGATTACTGGGGCAATCTCAGGTGCATTTGAAGGAGACGACTTTGTGGCAGACAGTGGTTTCTGTTGTGATTTAGCCTGAGAGACAATCTTGTCATAATTTGGTATTTCAAAATTCAGACCATCGACGTCGAATACAGGGCAGGGTTTAGCAGATATCCTCTCATCCTTCTTCGCTTGGATTTGAGTTGTCGTTTTGTCGTTTTTAACAGAGGGTGTTCTTACGGGAAACGTCTGCTTCGGAACACTGTCAAGATCTCTGTTCCAACTATTATCAGTTTTCTTTATAAAGTT
>KN887671.1:23668-37696 GCA_000934455.1 Apostichopus parvimensis | reverse complement strand
AAGGAGAAGGAGAAGGAGAAGGAGAAGGAGAAGGAGAAGGAGAAGGAGAAGGAGAAGGAGAAGGAGAAGGAGAAGGAGAAGGAGAAGGAGAAGGAGAAGGTTGTGCTATGTAACTATGCTCTTCTTAGTTACATACGTCACCCTTACGTCATCGTGTGTAACTGCAATTCCCAGACAGAGGATCCATTTTGCGATAAAATTGTAGGTCACATGTACCATTACCCCCCCCAAAAAAAACACCCCCACCCCTCATCAATATTGCCCGCCCTATTATTTTTGTATCAGTTGTTTATCCGCATTAGCAGTTGTATACTAAATGAACTTATATTTATATATATAATCATTCTATCTGCTACACTGTCATGACATCATTCCTAAACACTAAACCAATCTCTGGTTCTCGGTCTCATTACATCAGACACGTAGTCATGTGATACAATGGAGGTGTTGAACAATACGCCGAAAACTTTTGCAATACCAAGAACAAAATGCCAAAAATCTCCAAAAATCTCCAAAAAGGTCAAAAATAAAACAAAGTTCTATAGGGATGTCTCTCCGATACACCGCTGATATTCATATAGAGAAGTGTGGCAGTACTAATGTAACCACACGTGGTCGTGGATTATCCTTTCAAACCGATTAAGGCATTCTTCTTGTCTTTCAGTTATTCACTCCGGGCAAGATATACCCCCCCCCCCATCTTTATATATATCCCTGTTCATTATAAGTGGTTGAAAAGTTAAAAAGATCCCGCATGAAAGAGGTCTTTGAGATGAAAAGAATGAAATCGATCTGCTTTCCATTGCATATTGATTAATCGATTTCTTGAGAGACCTTGGATACTATCTATCGTGGTAGGGTAGATTATTGTATATTTCTAATACAAAGGTTAGAGGTATAGGCTAATACTTCATCCCGGTACCTCACTTGTATTGCACTACCTGTGGAAGAAAAAGGGTACAAAATAAAAAGCCCTCCGTCAGTGATAAAGATTATAACATTAATTATCTGATACATTTAAAAAATTAAGGTTTCAACTGCATGGGGAAGTAAAAAACCAAGCCTGACAGGGGATTGGTAAGTTTTTTTCTTGTATCTTATCTATCTTAATAATATGAAAGCAGTTAATACATTGGCATAGTTCTCAAAGAGAAGTAACTTCGGCGGCAATCAAGACAGTTAACTCTGTACACTTGTAGTCATGGTTTTATAACGCATAGTACCTTTCCTTCGTTTAAAACTATGAATGTTTCATAATATCGCTTTTTATGCCTTGATTGATCTTTCAAATGTGTTCATGAACGTCCATTGGGAAGGGAAAGGGGACGGGGAAAGTGAAGGGGAAGGGGAATGGAGGGGAAGGGGAGGGGAATGGAGGGGGAGGGGAAGATATGTACCGAAACAAATATGTGGGCAACATAACATTGAACCCACTCACCTAAACCCTCCCCCTTTCCACCATGCACATAAATATATGTGGATTGATTTTGCTCAATAGGAGAGCTTTCAGAAAAATAATGAAAATTTGCTGAAATAATTGTTCCGGACGCCTGTGGGTATATCGTATTTTTTTCTAAACCGTATTATTCACAGAAAATTATTATATTTTCGGGTAGTATTTCAACAACTTGAGATTTGTAAAAAAATAATGTAATGCTCTTTTAAACACACACTGTTGTTACGTAATTAAGCTTACAACGATGCACCCATATAGATTATACATAGCAGAGGAAGAAGGGGGAGGTGGGGGGGGGGGCCGTATTTAAGAAGGATTGGTCAAACAAGTCTTGTGACCATAATTTTTAACACTTTCCATGCTAGTATTATAGCGATATACATAAGCAAGCAAAAGGTAACGTTCGTCTTTTTGGTTTTTTTGGCAATGAAACTTGAATAATCATGCCAATGAATGACTATAGTGAGAGCGTGGTTGCCAATTGGCTAAGGCGTCGGACTCGTGATCCAAGGATTGCTGGTTCGATTCCTGCCTAGTTCATTACGTTGTGTCCTTGGGCAAGATGCTTTATCTCACTTGCCTCTCCCCACCCAGGGGTTAAATGGGTATACCTGTGAGGTAACTTGTCATTGTGCGTAGTATATAACCGCTGCCGACTGGAGGGACAGTCTCTGGGACAGGTTATTATTGACCCGGGGTAATTTACACGTCTGTAAAGCGCTTTGAAACCTATCGCTGGCATAAAGCGCTATATAAAAAGCAAATATTATTATTATTATTATAGTTAGGAATTTCATACTTCGTAATATTCATGACCTTTAGAAATAAACTCGAGTTTCCCCTGGAATTCTCATATTACAATACAGGAAACCGAAGTGTCATTATTGTCAAAATATAAAAATAGTGGCATTTATTCAATTTGTAATTTTTGGAAACTTCCCCGTGACCCAGAATGAGTATCATCACACGGAAATCAAATGATATATGATGATCAGATGACATATCGTCGACGTCTCGACTTTTCCCCCAGAGATTTCGATAAAAAACCATGATAACAATTAAAAAAAAAAAAAAAAACATGTTGATGAATATTGAAAATTCTACCGTTTATATTTAAATTTCGTCACAGAAATTGGCAATTTTTAATTAAAAAAGAAAAGAAAGAAAAAAGAAGCTGGTGTGAGAAATCGATATTTAAAGAAAATCAAAATTCCGAAATCCTGCATCTCTAGTTTCGGCAAGTAGCACAATCTGGACTACGGTACAGAGGGGGGGGGGGGGGGGGGGGGGGGGGGGAGCCCAGACCCGATCCGTTTTAGGCAGTCTGCCAGTTTGACAGCTTCATATATCACTATCACTTTCAGATCATTCATATAATACACGAACGAGTCACAGCTGCATTAACAAAAATCCCAATTTTAAAAATGAAAGATTGTTGCACAATGTTAATAAGCAGGATAACAATGTTTGTTGGTGAGTGAAATAGTCTTTGCGTCCGTGTGGATTATCCGGTGACTAATGTTCTATTATTTTAAATATTTTTCGAATTTAACACCAATTTGTCATATTTTACATTTATTGCAGATATGGAAGCTGTAACAGATCTTCTTCCTATTCCTTCTGGTCACCGGAAGTTATAACTTTCCGTTTTCCGACGACCCGGAAGCAATTTCTCAAATCACTTATTTGACCTTATTAATGACAACCAGGTTAACTATATCGAATATCGACTAGAGACATGTCCAAAGAGAGTGACGATACTTTAGGTCAAAAGGAAGAATTATTTATGAACATAGCACAATTCCGTCGAGAGGAAAGAAGTGGAGACAACACACTTATAAGGAGAAACGTATTTGCTGATACCATTCCTCGTAATTTAGAAAATCACAATTATGAAGAGACAAAGAGATCAGGAAGGATAGAATTAATCTCAGCCATAGGAGGAGTTCAGAACGAGCAAAGCTTCAGTGGAACTTTCCTTCACCGGCCTTACGGTGCGCCAACGGTATACCGTAAGATCGAAACACCGAGTGGTTTAGTAGAGAGTTCTTGTGCCAATTGCAACACATCGCCGCCGACTGGACATCACCGGCCATCGACGTCATCGGAACTTCATACATTATCTACGAATGTCAGGTCAGGTCGGAAAACTCGCATCAGGTTCCTGAGTGCAGATCACGCGACGCATTACGTCAATGATGATCTTAAACGGGTATCACGTGAAAGAAAATCCTCGAAGGGCGTTGTTACCACACCGGACTTCCATAAATGTGATAGGGAGAAAATTTACTTGGGCTTGAAAAGTATTAGTGGTGCATCCTCAGGAAACAAGGTGGAGACACCGGACGTTTGGCTCGAGAGAGCCCGGAAGCTGAAAAGTACGAAAGAATTGGCAAAGGTCAGCAAAAAACCGACAAGAACAGCCTGCAACTCAGTCGCAACCATTCAAACCAGCCGTGGCCCAGAAAATCTTGCTGTAGTAGATTCGGCTACGATTGCGCTATCACGCGCAAATTTCTGCGACATACGCAAAAATACACGCATCTTGAAATGGCTCCAAGAGGTTAATGAGCAAAGTTACTTTGATGTCGTCGAACACTGAAGGCTAAGGACGAAATGGTCAAAGGTCATTATTATTGCTCTTAAATATGCTAGAAAGTCAAATAATCGTCACCAATGCATGCTGAAACAGGCATATTAATGTTACCCTTGAAAGCATTGTTACCCCCCCCCCACCCCCATGAATGGGTTGAATAATGCAAAGAATTAGTACCTCAAGGAAACTACTACAAGTTTTGTTAATCATGAATAATTCTAGTCGGGTGACATTTCGTCGCCAATACCCTTTTCATCTATGTATTAATCATGTATATATTAAAAAAAAAAAAAGCATAAAAAAACGTGAAATTTTTGACTTTTTATTCATCATATAAAAAGAAACCTAACTATAGGCAATTAGCTAGGGGAGGGGTACTAACTATATAGAAGAACACGTGAAGGACACGAAGAACTGAGCAACAACATTCTCATTTATAAACAAGTTTGGCGTTTGAAGAATAATTTAAAACAAAATTAATAACTGGGGAATTGTTTGTGGTTACCCTTTAAAACTAAACCGGAAGTACTGGGTTGATCCTGCACCTCTTTCCTAGAAACGTCGTCGGCATATTGTTGCGCAGGTGTGTCTAGTGTGCGATCTGATCGAACTGGGCAAAGCCCAGCTCCTGTAGAATTTGGATACATACATATATATATATACACATAAATATATATATTTTCTTTTTTCTGTATCTTGCAACACTTTTATTGGTGATCTAAGTATTGCTTAGCAGAAAGGATAGAGTTTGTGTATAAGACGAGCCGTGTTTTTTTTTATTTATTTTTTTTTATTTTTTTTTATCATATTGTTGCGCAGACATGTACGATACCGAGTTTTTACCCCTGATACATTCCGTAGAAAGATAACCGTTGGCAAGCACAAGCGTTAAGACATAAATACATTTGTGGATACTATACCCGAGATTGCATTCTTTTCATAAAGGTAGTAGCAGTACCGGGAGACTTACTATGCATATACGCCGATATATATGTATATGGAAATATATTAAGCATTTGGGAGTGCGTTTTAGTTCTACTTTTACTCCATATTAACTTACAATAGAACATTAAGTAGTTGCTTAGCATCGGGATACCAGCACCATGTATGGAGGTCTTCTCCATATACCCGCAACAAAGGTACATGATATCAGGAAATGGGCGTAACGGTTGAGCATTCACCGTATTAGCAAAATGGGGATATCCCAACGACGTCTCGACTGCATGGGCGTTGTTATATGGTTTATAGTGCGCGTTAGTATACAAACTGTTTTTGTGATCTGTAACGATTTTGTATATCTATGTGTTACTTGTGAAAATATGTTTTCCAGAGATCTCGTCTGCAATAATTATGAACGAAATTTTTATTTACCACTAGCGATCAACTATATATAGGCCCAGTCGCTAGCATAAGATGAGTATTATTTCGGAGACTTCGATACAATGTTTACTGACGCCTATGGCCAGTGGCGGAGCTAGGGGTATTGGTCAAGGGGGCGAGAATGGTCTGTAGGGGCGCTTTCGACACTATCTAAGCGGAGCGTCACCACAGGTTGGCGCGGAGCGTACAGAAATTTTTTGAGTAAAGATACTCCCAAGATCGCCGGAAATGACCCTTTCCTGGCCTTGCTAATTGGCAGATAAACGAAGAATAAATAGGTGTCATCGCCAACAAAATGTGACAAATGTCAATAAGTAGATGAGAGCGCAATAAAAAAGTCAATAATCGCGAATAATTAAAAAGTGGTAAAGAGCTGAAAAGGGCGCCAGGAGACCATTTGAGTGCGTCAGGGGGGGGGGGTGGTCATCCGCCCCTGACTGTATGGACGCTCTGCCACTGCCTATGGCAAGCCAAAGGCCCAATAAATCGAGAAATAAAACATGGTTTATATGTTGATAATCCAGGTTTTATCGGTTTATTATCCTAGATTTTCGTCGACAAACCAGTATTTTGGCTCTATAATCCAGGTTTATGTAACTTACTTTAATAAACTGTATTATCAATAGAAAAATCTTGGATTTTCAGTTGATATTCCAACTTGTATGCGAACCCTGGATTGCCTGGTTTATGGGCCACAATCGAAGATTATCGATCGATCAACCTGGATTTTCTACTGATAAACCGATATACCTGGACTATCAACTGATCTAATGGGTTTTTCGATTTATTGGGCATTTGGTTTGCCATAGTCGCTCACAATTTAAACTCAGTTTAGTGGACGTGATTGAGAATACATCAAAGAAGCTTTCTGATTGGTCGAAAGCAGACGTGCGTAAAGTTGCCAACGGAACGGTGGGCGACATTTCGTGGCTAAAATGTATCAATGATGAGTGGTAAAAACCATATGTTAGCTGGAATATATCATTCTTTATTGTGTTAATTATAGGGAACGTGCAGGTGATTTGCCAGAAGTGTCCGTTAAAGATTCCTCAAAGGACTTCTCAGTGTTTTTCAGAGACTGGAGCTTGTCAAGTTTCGCAGAACTAGATAGAACTGATATGACAGCGCCCTCTATTATTCAGGGCGTTACTTAAATTGAAATTCAAGTGTCATGCAACTGGCAAGGTAAATCATACTCGAAATCGGTCATAAAACTTACGACTGATATGAAGTACCTCAAATTGTAACCCTCTGTATTACCCTTGCTGGTATAAATAATTTTAAAAATAATTTTCTAGGAAAACTACCCGCCAGATTATTCCTCTTTCCGTATAAGGAGATTGAATGTCCCGTTGAACAAAAAAAAAATGTTGCGAAGGTGGCGGTATAATATGTCCAAACGTTTCATTGTTCGTTTCATTCAGGGCATTTTCAAGCTTTCTTATATATCCTTATTTGGTAAAACGGGTGACCTTCTAGTAAACAGCATTTACATACGCCATTTTCCCTTCATAATAAGCCCATTATAACATTATAAGTACTTGACTCTTACGCAATCATGACATCAGATATCACGAGGAAGTATTACCGTGGACTTGGTGAAGCGGAATTTCCGGCGTTTACTTTCTGAAGATGACGTCACGTCGTTTGTAGGGATGCACCGTGTATAGTGCTCAATAAACACATTGTCACTGCGAACCAGCGGAAAGAAAATAGGGTAGCATATACCATGGAGTCTCTTCTAACATGCATTTACTAAGTTACGCGGGTACAAGCCAACGAGACTCGGCTTAAAGGTATGCTGTATTGGCCCCAAATATGCTAGATATATTTAAATGGTCACCTTTGGTCAAAATTCTTGAGCTGTTTTTATTACAACCTTCGAGGAAGTTGTCCTCACCTTAGACTTTCATTCATCTTATGTGTTCCTTAAAAATGTCAGAGAACAGTTTGGAGAGTAAAGACCTTCAGGAAAATACTTTTTGCAAATTTCTAGCAATTATAGCGTGCTATAATTTGGGGCCTATATATACTAACTACCTTTAAAACGGTCCGTAAACAATGTGCAAAAATCAAAACAGACATTGCATTCTATAGAAGAGTTCGGGTGGGTGGTGGTGGGGGGGGGGGGTTGGAGGGAGGTGGGGAGGGGAGGGGTTAGGGGGACGAAGAGGGTGGATGAAGTGTCACCCTAGTCTTCTGCCTTTTCCTTTCACTTGGAGAGTATGTAATTCTAATAGCGCATGCGCAGTGTGGTACCTCACAGAGTCAAGAGAGTGACAGAAACGTCACAGACATACATGTTTAAATGATTGCGTCATGGGCTAGGCCTTTGAATGGTCCAATGACAATCCTTTTAAGTGCTTTCATATCTTACTTATGATTGGTTGACAGTGATGTAATATCGTCTTGCGACACACTTAATCGGTCTTTGACCTAAATATTTTCTTCGTTACTCTGAACAACTTTATGATCTTATCATGAACCAGGAAGTAAACTAAGATTTGAAAAGTGATCTGTTTGGCATTTCTCCTCAGTCGAAAAATTCACAAATTTTATAAATAGCCTCCTTTTTACTCTTTTGTTGGAAAACCGAATGAGGCGGGATTTATGATCGGTGTCAGTGTGTGTAAGGTCTAGCTTGACACAGATCTCTTTGCAATTAAGAAGAATGAGAAGGAAAAAAATATAACCGATATCTTTGAGGGGTCAAAAATAAAACAAACTGTATACTTGTCATTCAGCCTATGAAGAAGATCCTGCTAGGATCGAAACGTCAGGCCCTCTTACTTTTACACAACTTTGAAGGGTGTGTGATTTAGAGAGGAAATATAAGAAAGATTCCATTCTTTTATTTATGAGTCGAACTAGGCCCTGCCGAGTCTACTACGCGGATTCCGAATCCTATAGCTCACTACGCTACGAACTTGCCGCTGTTCTTTAGAGGACTTCTCTCTCCCTCCATAAATAGTGGTAACTGCAATCGAATATAGGGGAACAGCCGGTGGGGGGGGGGGGGGGGGGAGGTATGTAAATGCAGCGTATTCAAAGGGCGTTTGACGTAGGCCTATATATGGATTTGGTGGTATATATCACGTAGAATCGATATCAGTCCACTCGAGATTCCCAACAGGACAAAAAGCAACACGGGGACTCCTTTTCAGATATGTTGCCAAACCATGTGTTGCTTGAAGTACTCCGGACACCTAGCCAATTTGCCTCATATTCAGACCATTTGTTATTCGTGATAATCTCATTCAAACTCTGTTGAAAGTTTTTGAAGAGTTCTTTTCGTTTTCGATATATACCCATTTGAAGGTTTTCATAACTCTGGGAAACTCATTAAATGTGTGCAAAATATATGATGTGGTTTATTTGCGCTCATCAAAAATTCTTATTTTATGCCTTAATAAGTTAACTCTAATTACAAGCCCGCATATATTATTTGAATTATGTGATGTTTCTTTTTTCAAAGAGGGCAATAAAATATTTCAAAAAAAATCGCTTTAGGCTACAAACCTGTGTTCAGTGTCCTTGAAACGAAGCTTGTAAACACAAAGGAATAACACAATAGAAAATTAGGCAATCAATCCCTTTACATCATCATTGTGTATAATTAGCTAATGTTTATTCATAAATAAAAATAGAATGAAGAAAAGACTTGGAAAATGGTCAATCTTTGATGGATTTGATGGGAGTTTCAGCTATTTCCATAACTCTAATGCTGTACATATGTGACCGTAGACCTTTAAGAGGGCGCAATTGATATTTTGCCCAACTTACTGTAGGCTACTACCAACCTCCGATTGGAAAAAAAAGAGGTCGCTATTTCTCATTGCAAACACAATTCATTTATCACTGATAAAAAGTCAAAACATTTACTCTACTGGAATATATATACAAAAATCTTTCAAAAATCATTTTGGTTTGGACGAATCGAACATTTTTTTTTCAACGACTTTAAATCGATTTCCTGATCGTTTTTATTTTGGGTTGTTTAACAGTCGCCGCAGGCAAAGACATAACTTTCCAAGACGTTTGTACAATCCTCGAACTGTACAACATGATATAAATTTTCTGACTGGGAAAGTTACAGGCTTAAGCGGATTAGTATTCGGGATATGCGCACTACTAATAAACTGTACTCAAGTTTGAAGATTAAAGCGGTGTTACGTCATAACCACATCTAGCATACGATTGGTCGACTCTGACCACCTCTGTTTTTTTCTCTCGATTGGGATTGTGAACACTGCGACGCATCCATATTGGGGGTGCGAGGAAACATGACTATTTCACCCAACTGTCACAATTCCAGCCCTAATCCTCGTATGTCGAGAGTGCGACCATGCTACCATAACAATGGTTATTTCTAGTGCAGTCACATCTACACCTTGTGAGGGTATCGCCACACAATTAGAGTATAGTGAACGTCTGCCTGAGAGGTTAACCATTGTCGGAAAATAACCCTAAAGTGAACTATTATATTGATTATTTTGGGCCGTTTCTGAGTAATAATCATCATTCGTTTTTATGCTTGGATGTCGCAGAGGTTTACATAAACTACTGATGGTCTAAGTATCTGGAGGATTGAGGGTTATTTAAGGTATTTGAGAAAATCTTTGGTGAAACAAGAATATAACGCAGCGACTTCTGGCAGATGGGTTGGAGTGCGCTATGCTATAAACTTTGAGCTCTTCTAGCTAAAAATTTAAATGATTATGATGGAAAAAGTTGCATGTGCTGTGATAACCCAAGTAAGGCCATCAGCTATCATATGGTGGGTAGGACATGTCAGTTGAAAACTTTTATCTATGTTCTGTCGCCTAGGAAAATGACGAGTTTAGCGTGTAAGTCAATGGGAGACAATTAATTGTGGTGAGACACCACATGCATTCTCTTCGATTCTGTATTTAATTCCGAACTGTCTCACTTTATTACATTTTGTCTAAATACTTCAAATCTTCATGGAGTACTTTGCTTAATAAACATTGCGTTATTGTTGTTACTTCAGCAAAATTTACCCCCCCCCCCCCAAGCAAAAAAGGTCAAAATTAAATAAGAAATGTGCTTATTCCTTTCCGAAATTTTAAGTATAAAGTGAAATGACTGAATTACTGCCGACAATGTTTTATTAGGTTTTGCAAAAAAAAAATCAGAAATACTGCCACTCCATTTCTTTACCAGAAACGTTGGAACCCGCATACTGAATCCTGCTAAATAACCTATATATAGTCCCTTTAATATACACCGTGTACCATAATATACCAGTTTATCACACGGCATGCTATTCATGCGCCATGGATGTAGCTCAGAGAAAATTCATCAAAATTGACACAAACAAATTCGACACATTGTCATGTTTTGTGTCCGTTTTGTCGTAACTACCGTGTAAATCTAGAAGATAGCTAACATTACTGTCGTATTTACGTCCGCCATCGACCGGTTTTTTTCTTTCTTTTACCTGTAAGAGAAATTTATAGTTGTAACTTTCTATGAGAAATGGAATAGATTGGAGCTGATGGAACCGAGCTAAAATTGTACATTTTATGACGTCATTAGTTCACATGGTTCGTGTCTTGGGGAATATATATTACTATTTTTCGGCGGGGGGGGGGGGGGGGGTCGGGGGGCAACGGGATTAATGCACATTTAGAAATGCACTAATGATCTCGCTCAAAGTCTACCTTTGAATTGCGCGAGTCTAATTCCGTCGGAAACACTTAATACATTTTGACATTGTGCAAACATTTGCCATAAAATGGATTTCGAATGCCCCTTTCGCCTAATGAATTTTGAAAATAAATGTTGTTTGTTCGGCAATTTATCGGCTTTTCGTTCCATTTGAAGTAAGAAGAAGAAGTGAGATGCATAAGTGTGCTTTCTATTTAGCATCTTTATATGTTCCGAAACTGGCACCGTTGCTATAAATGAGGCTAAGCAGATGTTTGACAGTTTAACTGTTGTACTCTTATAAGCTAAATGATCTCAATGGTATAGCTGAAGTTTCAGGGGCTAGGTTCAAGTGGGGACCTGTACCCGTACTTCACACCTGTGAGACCATTTTGCTTGGGCTAGGAAGAGGGGTGGGCGGGGGCCGGGGGCCGGGTTAGATGTCAAGGCATGCGATCATTTTAACCATTTTAACTACGGTACATTGGTGTGAGACAGGATTTCATTTTTTAATGCAATCTTGATTTATTTTGAAATAAAACAACAGGACGGACCCCATGACCTGTTCTACGTTGTGCCCATGCATCACCGGGATCTTGAATTAATACCTGCTCCTGTACGCCACCCTTACATCAAAACTTCAATTATACATGCACAAAGAAAGCTAATAGTGTGATCTGTTGGCTTCGTTGTCTCCCCCCCCGCCCCACCCCCTCCCTAAACCGTTTATTACTATGCACGCAAAGAACTACTTCAGTCGTCTCCTCCTTCCATATGCGATTATAATTCCCATCGCTAAACATTCTAGATAATTTTTCACCAACTTTAGACGATTGAATGTCTCATTGTCTCGTTATACTATCTGTAAGATGGTATTTATAGTCTACATCATGAAACAAGGGAGAAGAAACGAAAATTCTCTATGATGAAACTTTCTTCTTGCGTTGTCTTATTTCAAAGATGAAGTAGTCTTATTTCAAAGATGAAGTAGGCCCCCATATTTTATTGCCAAGCGTACGAACTGCGTGAGAGTCTAACTTTACGTTATTTCGATCAATCCTAGTACTGCATACCAGAGAGTTGCCGGAGGAGTAGAAATATACCTCAAGCAAAATCGTCTGCATGCTTGCAGTGGCTTGCGCAAGGGGGGTAGGGTCGGCTATGACCCCCTACTTCCATCGTCCGTAGGGGAAAATGGTTCAGTAGGGGGATTTGTTTTCATTCAGCCGGGTGGGGGTGGGGTGAGGGTGGGGGGGGGGGTTGGACCACTGTTATTGACTCACTGCTCCCCCTTTTTAATCACACACAGGAAACTCTAAAGTATTAATTTCCATCTTCTTAAGTAACACAACCTCGTGGTCCGCGTTACAGACCTAATTTATAGGCTAGTAAATATGCCTTAGACTTCACCATTTGACCTCAACGATCCTGGGACACCCCGCCCCCACCATTCTTTCATTCGTCTCATGCCCTTCCACATAGATTCAGCCTCTACCTAAATCAGTCGGATAAATTTCAGAATTGGATATCCTGTGTACGCCGCCCCTGTGCTCATGACGTAATTATATATAGACTTATACATGTGCACCGAAAACTGTCATGTAAATGTACCGCTACCAAAGTTTTATTTTATGACAACCTTTCTGAATTTCACTTATTTTTAGACATAAATCAGGATGCCCTTGCTTACCCCCAATATATTACATTTGAAGAACTTCAAATTCTACCTTTGCGTGAAAACGTGTTATAACCAAAAAGAAAAGAAAAAAAAACCCACTTGCGATATGAATAAATTTATGCTTTTCCTTTCCCATTATTGGCAATGCAGAATCTTATAGGCGACAGTTTCAACAAAGACTGGTATTAACTCGTTCATAGAAATTTACTTTAAGTATATGCCCTTCAGTGGAAATAAGAGAGGCCATATAAGTAAGCAAATCATAACCGAGAACGGAATCTGGTCTAATTAAAACATATGTAAACATTTTGCAGCCCAATTTTCCGCATTTTATGGACACAAATGACAAAAATTGACAGGTAAAATGTATATTAATTTACATATTTTCTAATCGTATTTGTTTTTGTTTTTAATAAACTTTTCTAAAATGTGTAATATTTTTCGTCATATGAGGTTAACGACCATTCATACGGATTGGATATTTGATTAAAAAAATTGCTAAAAATCGCATTCTTGAATGAAAACTGTAATTTCTTGTTAGAGTCAGATGGGTTCTAATATAGATACTGTTAATGGGGGGGGGGGGGGCTATTACATATTAAGTTAGGAAAGAATATCAACATGCCAGGAAGAAAAGCAACATGTTTACATTTAACATAAGTGCGCCAACATTTAAATCAACATGTTATGTTTCAATGTCAGTATATCGGAATAACATGAATAACATGTCAAGTACAACATCAAAAATTATGTTTCAATCTTAGAAACGCTTAGAAATGTTCGTTTGAAACTACCGGCGGCGATCATGATCATAAGTCAGCCATTTCACAATTTCATATTTTCTATGGCATGTTGTATATATCAGACGGCGTTCTGTAAAATTTGATTCCTTTGTAACAGTTGTGTTGTTGCGTGATGGTAAACACATCTAACGTATAAGCTATATAGCTTACAGGTTCAAAATTCTTCTTAGAGATTAGAAACGCTTGAAAGTTTGGTATTTCGTTTACTTGTAAGAAAGGAAAACGTACAGTTTCGGAATGGAGATAACTGTGATTGCAATTGGTTTCTTCAGGACTTGCGTCCTCCTGGCGACTTCATGAAGGGTTACTGTGTTTGGAACGGGAACAAGTTTGATTGGTATCACTCAAGGGCACCCAGCAAAGATATGAATATGACTACAAATGGCGAAAATGTTCGTATACAACCCCAAGCGATCATTAATCAGCAATAATAACATATGTATGT
>KN887670.1:22914-37034 GCA_000934455.1 Apostichopus parvimensis | reverse complement strand
AAAACCCCCCCAACCCCCCCTGTTTCTCCGCCCATGTATATGAGGAGTTATAATCAATATATTTGGTATATAATTTTGTCACACATGGCGCCTCATACCCTTACACATACAATATATTGATATCCGGACTGAACTAGCTGGCAGAGCTAACAAGTAGCTTAAAATATACCCCGAAGTAGGTATAAAGGTGTTGTACCAACTATCGAAATTCAACACATGACATATATACTATTGATTCTATTGAAGTGTGAAGTGAAGTGACGAGCAAATATCACTAACTCGTCCAACGACCAATCCATCTAGAAGACTAGAACTGAATAAATTGAGTAAGCGATGCAGTCTAAGTGTTAAGCACAACGAAAACGGATATTATAGAACCCACACACAGATATAAAGAAAGGACAATTTAAATAAATATATTTGTTACACTCTCCCTCCCATCCTCGTATCCAGTTTTGGATTTCACTTTGACGATTTTGATTTTTGGGACGAGTTGTCTCAATTGTGATCCAGGCCTGCTGAACCACTGATATATATATACATAGATCATGCTTCATAAACGACTTGGGTAAGTCCACTTCTTACAACAGTTAAATGCAACTTCCCGTTCCCTAATATAACTGTGTAGTAAGTAGATCAATGGATGCTCACGTTGGCGATACTAAACCCTGATGTCACATGATGATGTTTTGGTATGAGTAAGTAACCCATATACTAGTACTACCTTAGAAATTCATCCAGTTAGGCTATGTGTAATGGGTACAGTATATACAGCTGAGGTTAATAGCCTACTTATCGGACAGACAGACCAGTGTTACGCACAATTCACATTCCCGAGCAAAAATTACATGACTTTGAATTTGCCTTGTCCTGAATTTATCGATATTTGTTGCAAATTTTGCAATGATCGGACACAGCTGAAGACGTTAGGTTACATGACTTAAAGACAAGAGCCAAGTCTATGCCAATACTACTTACTAGCCTAGCACTGGCCTAACTTAACACTAGAATCAGTAGCTTCTGGCACTCAATCATCCATGACTGAGTCGACAGTGTTGGTCCATTCAATTTCAAGGGTTGTGAGCTTGTTTTGATGTCACTAAGTTTGGTCTAGTAACATATTAGTTTCGAATAAAGCCTCGAAATCAAGCCATTAAAGAAGTAACAACGAAATGCACATCGCATACGAGGCAAGAGCTGTTTTACCAAACCTACCTCTTCAAATTGAAGCAATTGCCTGCCATGGTAGGTTGAGGTTTGTCACCTAGACCTAGGCTTGCTTTAGAACATACTTTTCTGTGGTATGATTATGAAAAATTTGTTTGGTAATGTTATAATAAAAGACAGCATACCGTTGGCAGCTCCTGAACCAACTCTGCAACATAATCATAGGCCTAACAACTTTTTGCCCAGATTCGGATCAGTGATACTGAAACTAGGCCTAACTATGATACCAGTGATGTGGCCGAGGGGATAAAGGCGGTGGCATTTGGAGCAATGAGTCTAAGCAATGGGGAGGTTCCGGGTTCAATACCCGGGCCGGGTCATAATAACTTAAATAAGGTGCACAGGCATTTTATCCAAGAGCAATCTAACGTTTTCCCATCTGAAATGATTCCCTAAATTGAAAAGATTCCTAATTTGAGATAAAATGTAGAAGTAGAAGCCACCCGATGTGAAAGTTGTATTCCATAAGCTCTTCGTGACCGCTTGAGCGTCGTAAAAATAACTTGATCCCTTATTATTATTATTATTATTATGATTCAGTAAGAATAATCTTCCAAGTTCAATGGTAGGCCCAGCCCTACAGAAATATATTGGGACTCTTTCAGCTCTTTATAAGTAGCTACTGCATTATAATAGGCCTTTCCATGAAGATACTGCGACAGAAATTGCCCAGAGTTTCATCAAAATTTTCTTAACATAAAATATTGGTAATGTGCAAGAACATTGGTAACATATTGCACAAGCTATAGGTAGACTGTGTAGAGATCAAAGAAATATATAAGTAATTTTTGCCAGTTTAAAGTTATCAGTGCATCATAATTGACCCACCATGCTTCACAGGTTTCTGTGAGCTTCCTCAAGCAGGTATGATACTGGCAGATGTTGACAAATTGAATGCAAAATGCAGCTTGAACTAGCTACGTCTTCATCATCATATGCTATTGTTCTACTTGTATGCCATCATGTTGGTGTTAAAAGTTAGATGTATATATGTTGATTTTTTGCATTTTTCATAGGCAACCATGTTCTTGTTGGAACAAAGGACAGCAAGGATGGCTCCGCCAAACTCTTGGACTATACCATTAAGCGTGGAGAAGGTAAAGCTGTGCACAACCCTTTTTCATTACGGTCGCATTGGCGACGACCATTCTCGGCTGGCGATGAGAATTTCTGGAAAAATTAATGCTAGTGGCCAGCCCTATAATACTGTGGCGATCAGTTTTTGCAACTGAAAATTTCACCAATGCTTTACAAAAATAACGAAGGTACCCGCCCGATGCGGTACTACCCGGTTCCTAATTTATTACCCGAATCCTACGCAAAGTGTGATTTTTTTTGGCAAACCGATGGTTAGGCAGATTTCCCATTGACTTAGTGTGGTGTTAGGCTACCATGTGGTCGAAGATAACAGCAATAACGAAAGTATTCCATGGATGTCTTATAACTGTGTCACAATTTCAGCTAATAAACAGACGGCTAGGCTAGATTACCCCATTTGACTTAGTGTGATGTTAGGCAACCATATGGTCGAACGTAACAGCAATAATGAAAGTATTCCATGGATATCTTTTAACTGCGTCACAATTTCAGCGAATAAACAGATGGTTAGGCTTAGCTAGATTTCCATTGACTTAATGTGGTGTTAGGCTACCATGTGGAAGAAATTATTTATTCAGTCGTTTATTTCATAGAAGGAAAGGCTGACAAGGAATTTATCTATGTTTATGGGTTATAGACGGGATAACTAAAAAATAATAATCGCAAGTGGCATTTTACTAATCGCTTATTCCAAATGCGATCAAATTGCGCGAATCGCGCAATCTAGCGGCTAATGCGAACCCTGGACCTGCATATTCGATAGTAGTAGTAATAACTGTTTAAGAGCTAAATTGGATATTTATATGGTCTGATCCACTAGACGTGGAGAGCAAGCATAATCAGCGGCGGCAGTACTGACAGTCGTGCTACTCGATGTTGAGCCTAGGCCTAGTGTTTTTTGTACTATAATATTTAGCATATCAAAGTGTCGATCACATTTTCATTCTGGGTGACCAGAATTTGGGAAAAATAAAGATCTAGTCGCCACAGGATTTTCCTCCTGGCGACCTCATTCACTGGGGAATGAAAAAGGGTTGGCTGTGCAATCGGACATCAGTTTAAAGAAATTGTGGAATATTATGAAATTTTACTATTAAATATATTTCATGCCATATGTGTACATTGAAATTATGTCTTAGTCTAGCAATTTATGGCAATGTAATACCACCAAATGAAGTAATTATTTGAAGCATAAAATAACAGTCAAGTAATATTACTTAAGGTAATGACATTGATGCAGTGCATTTCGAGGGTTCACAGAAGTGACTAACAAACAGAATGCAAATGTAATTCTTCACCTTAATTATAACCCTTAAAGTGTGACTTCTCCTTGTGATGGAATGTAATCAAACATACATTGCCTCTGAAGCATAGTCTGCTAGGATGGAAATATTTGGCCAAGGCACTTAACTTTAACAAAACATTCAAGTTTCATAATGTTGTGGAAGAAAAAGGGGAGGAAGGGAGGGTAGAGTTTTCTAGCAATTTACCATCACTAATTATGCCCAGAGCTGTATGTTGTATATTTGAAAATTTCTTTGTGATTTATGTTGACATTTAAATAATGAAACTTAATTATAGCAGGCAGAAATTCTAAAAGAAAGGTAGCTGGTTGTGTTCAATGTAGACCTTAAACCTAAGTTTACATGGTATGCTAACTTGCATTCTGCATCTTGTATACATGGCAGATGGTGGATACAATACCTGTCATGAAGGCCGTTTAGGTTGTCATCATGCCATGTGATTGAATTAATGTGCGCGTCAACTGTATTATCTTTAATTCAATAACACACCATTAAACGATGTGTCATTGAATCCAATTTAAAAATTGGATAATACCCTTAATAAATAACAATTCCAAATCAAAATGAATTCAATCACATATTGTTACATTCCTAACCAATCAAGAACAAAGCTGCGTCTTTATTTTAACACAAATTATAACTTTAATAAAAATAACAATTCAAAATCAAAATTAATCCAATAACACATCGTTACACATGTATTTAAATGTCATTGTTAGGTGTGTATCTCATCATTTCTCTCTGTTTATCGTATAAACTCAAGCTGTATTTGAACAAAGTTGTGCTCAAGTTGCAGGAAGCTTTAAGTTACTTGCTAATTAATTCTGGTTGACGGAACATTATTAGCCATTTTCACTCTTGTGGTTCCTGAAGAAGCATAGCTTTGTAGCATTTGTTTGAAACCATTAATCTAGTAGTTACTTTCAAGAGTAAATGTAATACTGAAGGTGTTATTGATGTAATGTTACCAATGTTACCAGCGGTATTAAAGAAAGAAGTACCATTTTCGTTATGTTTTGCATCTCTTGTATATATAACTATTACTCTTTTCAGGGATAGGTGAATATGAAATTGATGTGAACAAGTCTTTAAAGTCTTTTTCAAAGAAGCCTGTCCAGCAGCTAACATGTGTCCCAGAGCATCAAATATTGATCAGTCTTTCAGGTAATACGTTCACTCAGATCATCTGACTTTTTCTCTCTTTATATGGCTTAATATGTTTAAATGTCATGTCCTTGTAAACCTTTTAGATTGGTAAAGTAATGTGGTCATCCAAGCTGAGCATATGGTCTAGCAAGTTATCCCTCGATTAACCATCGACATTGCTATTCAAGTGTCTGTAAATATTGTTACTACTAAGAGTTTCAGTTGTAATAGGTACAGATTGTGCTCATGCTTATTAGCCAACATTTTCCTTCTGGAATGAGAAGGCATAAATTGATCTAACATTGAGTCGTTTGATACCAATTTTGTACATATCGTATAATTGCCACTTAAAATAGTTTAGAATTCAAATGAGAAGGTTAATAATCATGAATCAAGACTAAAAATATCATTTCACAGTTTTGTTCTGTATCACATATTAATTAACATTTGCGACAAACCTTAAACATTATATGAGTGATTAATTGTTTTAATGCTCTGATAGGGTCAAAATAAAGGGTATGATCAAATGAGCTTAAACTGTTAAAAGTACAAGGAAACAGCCACAGAGTTGGCAAATTGTGCTCACTTAGTCGACGAGGAAGGAAGTGGAATATTGATCAAGTAGGAACATTTGAACATCCTTCAGACTTCATGGTTCCTTCATCAAAAAGGGGGGGGGGGGATCAATTCTTTACTACATAACAAATACTGCTGTTATGCGGTTTGGTACAGGAAAAAGTTAATGGTGCTATGCAGACTCAGTGATCTTTTAAGGACTGTCTATGTCATGGTTCAAGTGGGTTAAAGAATTTCTTTTCAAAACTTGAACGAAAATCATCAATATGGGGTGAAGGAATGAGCAACAGATAGATGCAATGTGACAGTGAAGGGGTCCTAAGTTGTCACCTGTATGGATATCGTTTCCAATTAAATAACACAGATGTTGCTTGTCAGATATTCTTTACCGGGTAATATAGAGGCGTGAGGATTAATGGGACTTAGGGTTTAATAATATGGAAGATAGGAAACTCAAACTGACTCAACATGGAAAAAACGAATTTTACATAAATTATTAAATCTACTTTACATAGTGAAAGCAGGTAGTGTAGATTGCTTATATATTGTGTGTACATAAAAGTGTAGTAGAAAGCAAGAGCTAATTAATTATTAAGTTTGTGTTGACATATTGAAGTAATTAGGACCATTTACATAATTAGGAATGTCAAGAATCAAACTTTTTGGTATTTGAATGTATAAATACTAAATAGCATGGATTTTTTTGCAGTTTTGCTATATACTGTACAGTAGCTATATGTACACAAAACGTTATTGTACAAAAGGAAAGAAATGTCCTGGATAATAATTTGAATTTACTTTTCTGTGGAGGTTGATTACTTAACAAAGTAGGATGTGAAGAGTGAAAGTGAATTACCGATGTCCCTCTGTTCATAGAGAATTGGGATTAAAACTGGAAGGCGTACATTATGTTAAACTTGTCTTCCAACAGTTCAAGATTGAAGCAGTGGTAAGTTTGGGGTTGTTTGGTTCAGTTAGTGGCTTATACAGGAGATTGAAAAATCTATAAATTGTAAATGGAGATTATAATAAAGAAATATAACTAATTGTTGGAATGTTTTCAAAATTTAAACTAGTGTTAAATAACATGTGACAGGCAGCAAATGAAGACGTGTTAACAAGATATCTTTGGAAGGAAAACTTTAATATGTCTCAACCATGGGATATGGATGCACACACACACACACAAAAACTATTGTTTAAAGTGGATTTCAAAGGTCATTTGAGATCAGCAATAGGTAAAAAAAGTAAGTGACTTTGGTGAACATGGCTTCTCACAAAGTCAGCTTGGGCGGACGTGAAATTCATACTACAGCAAAGTATGTCATTTGAGAGACCTTCCTGCCACGTCCCATTGTAGATGCTTAGATCATTTTTAATTGATATGCAACGTGTAATACAACCCAGGACAAGGAACCTGAGCAGATGTTTTGCTGATGAAGCATATCTATTCCATGGCTTTTTTTCTGATGAGTGATGTAGGAAGTGAATGTTATGTTTTAAAACAGCAATGACTAATTGCCGGCCTGTGTTGGATCAGTCAGTAAGGGTATTGTTGATTTCCTTTCCATTCTTACTATATGTGGTAAATAAGAAATTTCACATGAGTCAAAAGGGAAGCAAGTATTCCTCTTGCAACAGAGGAAGCTTTGTATTAGGGAGAAAATGACTTACATAGCATTTGCCAAGTTTCAGTCCATTTTAGCAAGTCAGGCATACCCTTGGTAAAATTTAGTATGTGAATTGTGCAACTTTTGCAGCTATGCCATTGGTTAAATCATTTTTTGCTATCTCAAATCATTGCAAATACTAAATTTCTGTTTACATACAGAAAGTACAAGTCATCTTTGAAGTTACGTTACACCTTGATCTGTAGGAAACTGGTTATGAACTGCTTTGACCTTTATCACAGTACTTGTCAGCTGTTTCTTTGTTTGTTATATTTTTAATATCTAGATGGTCTCATACATGTCCATGAGATGTCTCACTTTACAGAATTATTCACTATCCACAAGACCAGAGGAGCTTCAATATTTGCCACTGACGTACACGTAAGCCTAGATTACAGTGACTACTTCTGTACTGCCAGATTTTTAATAATTCATTCAATGATAAATATATTATATTAATTAATCTTTTTTTCTTTTCTTTTTTTTTGCTTTTGGTCAGTCATTACCTGTACATAGTTTCATTTCATTTGTAAATTTGAAAATGGGGAAGAAGAAGAGATTTGTTTCCATTCAGTGAGAGAAAAAAATGAGTCACAAAAAGAAAGGAGAGAAGACTTCATTCAAACTGTGGGTCTGTAACTGTTTTGATAATTGTATCTATTGTGTCAACTCTGCAGTATCGGAAGGACGATACCAGCCTCTTGTAGATGTTCAAATTCACCTGCTGAGGGCCCTACCTACTGTATCTTAGCAACCAACTCATTATAATTATAGCTTTAAGCGTATCACCCCATGTTAAATAAATTTATTTGAACGTTGTCGAGTCCAGTCACTCAGGCTCATGACCACAGTGTACAATTGTTTTGTGATACATTCGAGTCTAGAGAGGTGTTCTTTACCTCAAGAGATCAGTTACTTGCCAAACGAGTACAGTACAGACGACACTACCGGAGCCGATCTTTATGTAAATAGGCCATTTAGACTAATTTGCATGCAGGAATCTGGGCGTAGTCACACCTACTTTACCGTAAAATAATTCGAAATTTTGGTATTAAAGAACATGACAGTTGAAACTTGGGTGAAAGATCTGATGGAAAGTGAGAGATGCTCTTATATTTTATAATTTTAATAATAATATGACAACTACTGCACCTTTCAATTCGACCTGAACTATAAATGCAGTTTGGTTTTCCTCATACTATAGTTCTTGATCTTTTCTACTCCTCGACATTTCCCCACAGAAAACGAGCAGTGCCAGTGGATTAGTTACTTACCACTTGAAGATGTGTGTAGCGGTGAGAAGGAAAATCATATTGTATGACTGGAGGAATAGGTCATTCATGGAAATAGTAAGTAACATGCATACATGTAAAAACAGCTTTCCCCATGTGTTTGATTGGGTTCAACTTGGATGTATGTTATTTTCCCATAAAATTACTTGTTCATTAGTTGTGTTACTGCCCTCCTGAAGGAAAGAGTGATTCAGGGATAATATATCACATTTATGCAATGTTGTGTATCCCAACAGAAAAAGCTGTATTAATTAAAGGGATAGGCTGGTGGCAGATAATGTCAAACTTTATCTGACAGAATTTTTATTTTTCTGTACTGTTTATATTTGAAAACCTCATCCCAATATCTTTTCCTTAACTCAAGACAAATTTGACTGGTTAATGTTAAAGTGAAGTGGTTCACAGTGCTCAGTGCATGATATATCTTCATGGGTGATGTTTTGCAGTAGCCTTTGTATTGTATTATAAGCTTTTTACATCAATTATCCTTGAATGTGATGCATTCAGAGTGTTAGCTAAATTGTCAATGTTGTGAGGATGATTCAAATTTCATCAAAATGTGACATTTTGTTCAATTGTTCTTTAATTTCCTCTGGATAAAATGATTTAAATTTAATAGAAGGAAAAAACACAGGTCAAGCTCAGTTGCAATGATGACATCATTCTCATTGCTGTTGCAGCATGCATTAATTCGTGTCACCAAATTTGACAAACTTATATCTTTACCACACAAACTGCTTTGAAGATGAGGTTTTGACCAAAAGATGCCAAACATGTCCAGCAATTCTGTTGAGCAATCAATTTCAGCCACCGGAATATGGATTAACAATAGAGCATGCAAGATTCTACTTGTTCAAAAAGAATCAGCTCTGGAAAGCAAATATGTATGAATCTTTGGTCGTTCATGCATGCCTTTAGCTTCTGTGGAGAGGGGGAGAGGGAGGGGGAGGGAGAGGAAGGGGGAACTCATTGCTATCAGTAGTTAAAGGCATTGAAGACTCGCCCCAAACTGCGTGCGGCCATCTGAAAAAGTTAACTTTCTGTTGCTTGCAAGTGACGTTTTGTTTGTGTCGCTACAAAATGCAGACAGCAATGAAACGTGATACCTTGTTATCTTTAGCTGGACCCGAGATGTCCATCGCAGTATTGCTATACACTGTGCTGTGGGTATTGACCGCAGCTGTATGTACTGACTGTACACTAGTGTCTAAATACCAACGGTAGCAAGCTGTGTGTGTATTTTCTGGGATCGATGGTGGTGTCTAACACTTCTGTTACACCTCATTCGAAACTAGGTCAGATTACCGGCATTAGACATTTCTTTTTGCGCAAGTTTTCACACCTTTTAAGTGCATGGTATGCTACCAATGCAACCAAGGGCTCTCACTTTGAATTGATGATGCAAGATTTGTAACCCTTTTCCCCTTTTTTCTTCCATTCACCAGACAGAGCTCGGCGTATCAGATGTTCCAAGGTCGATGGCCTGGTGTGGCCACTCTATTTGTGTCGGATTTAAAAGGGACTACTTTCTTATAGGCGTAAGTGTATGACCCCCAAATGTGCAGCATTTTTGTTTTGACATTGTACTTGTATTGCAAGAGTGTAAAAGCAGAATAATGAAACCAACAGAAATCATCAATAGATATTTGTTTACAATTATTAAATGGTGATTATGAAGAGATTATGCAGAATGATAGTCGATCGGACACAGCGTGAGGTAAATTGTGACCCGGAGATTTTGTCAATTTTCTTCATTTTTCATCAAAAGCAATTGTAAATTCAATCACAAGGTATATGAACAATGCAATTCTATAACCATTTCAACTTTTGCATATACCATTGTTTTTTGGGTTTAATTTCTCAGATTCAGACAGGAGAACTGAAGGAACTGTTCACGACAGGTAACACGTCACAGGTTGAGCCTACCATCACCAAGCTATCAGAGGATTTAATGGCACTGGGCCGGGACAATATGAGTATTATTATAGATTCTGAGGGGGAACCTGCCAAAAAATATGCTCTTAGATGGTCAGATGTGCCAACTGTTTTAGGTATGCTTACATTTTCTTTCCACTCTCATGGTTCACTTTGCTGTGGTTTATTCCCTTTTACAAGTTCTCTTAAATTTTCACTGTCAGGTTTGTAAGATGGCAGAAAGAAGAAAAAAAACTGTTAACAAACTGCTCATCTACTGCAAAAAGCACCTGTGGGTTAAAATGTAATTTAGTCGTTTCGATCCTAGCAGGATCTTCTTTAAGGGCGAACTGAAACTAAAACAGATTAAGGACACATTAAATCAAGACAGATGGACAGACAGACAGACTAAATTTCGACCTCTGAACAATGAATAGAGTAAAATTAGATGGAACAAAAGTTTTTGAGATGTATGTTATAATATAATAAATGTAATAGAAGATGCTTTTCCATGGTCATTGAAAGAGTGTCCTGTGTTGTTGCATTTGAATCCCATACACACACACAAACTCACTCAGAATGTTTTGAATGAAACTCAAACAAATTAGAGAGAGTCTAAATCATTTGGCTAATTAACTCTCAAGAATCTAGAGTTTTAAACCTTAAACTGATTTACAGACACATATTAATTTGGGGATAAATACATGTTAACTTTGTTTTGTTGAAACCTGAAAAACAACTGGTTGAGTTTGTAACATAACTGTTTTTACCAAACAAATCCACCATCACTGATTATTACACTAGCTGGTTTCAAATAGCGTTGCAATAGATGGATTAATACCTCAAGATATTCACCTAAATTCTTTTAGAACAATTAATTGCCAAAACTTTGAGTAAATTTACTTTAGCATGTGAAGATGCCAACTGGTGTATTTTGGGTATAAAATTCTGGAGTTGAAGTCAATGCTGTGAAGAGCTAAGTAAAGCAACCTTTCAGCCATTCTGAATGAGAGAAGCTGCCTCATACTATCCACATAGCACATTGCTGGTGGGAAGTTTACAAGGAATGTACAATTATTTCAGAAATTGGATGTAACCTGTCTCAGCCCCTAGCCATCATTGCCTCACACACTGTTATGTATCCATCCAAAGCCTCATTTCATGCGAAGTACCTGGGTAACCAAAGTGTAATGCTAAATTGGATACACAATTCTGGATTTTGTTGCCAGAGTACTCCATCCGAGTACTACATCCGAGCATATCTGTGATGTACCTCGTAGATGTGACCTAATTCTCACATTTTTCTGCCCAAGAACGTTTTAATGTTGGTGTTTATAATCATTCTGTCTGATTGAAACATCAAGGTTTTTGCAATGCCATACTCCAAATATAACAAACAAGCAGTTTGTCTGGATCGTTACACAAGAAGCGAACAGCAAAATGTGTCAGCAAACTGTTTGTGTGACAACATATCATTTTGTTTTTGTCTGTGCAGAACATGACCAGCCGTATGTTATTGCTGTGATGCCAAAGTATATTGAGATCAGGACTGTGGACCCGAGACTGCTTGTCCAGAATATAGAAATCAAAGATCCAAAGTACATCACAAGTGGAAGGTCAGAATGTTACCTCGGCCGAATTTCATTGATGAGCGGTTGTAATTTCAAGAAATGCTCAGAATCTCTATTTTAAGTATTTGTTTCATAATGTGTATATATGTGTTTTGGTATTTTTGTTTGACTTTATGTCTGATTATATTTATGTGTGTATGTATGTATGTATGTATGTATGTATTTATGAATGTATGTATCAATGTATGTGACACTCCAGATCAAAACCCAAGTATCTCCAGATTCCCCAATAACTCAGCAAATCTTCTTCTTGACATATGGCCTCCCTAGAGCAAGTTCAAAACCCTGTCGACTTTGCTGGAGGTCAAAACACAACTGAGTTCAACATGTGGTATGGATATCTCAAACCCTGCATATATGCATGGTAGAATCATTTTATGATGTCTAAGAACTCTGTAGCTTGTGTCAGAGGTCAGTTGAGGTCAACTTTGATTAACCCTGTATATTGACATGTGGGTTGCCCATGGTTAGTCAAAGTATCTGTTTCTACTAACATCCATATCCATTGATTCCTTTGATATATCTATATATAAAATTTTATCCAAGCCTGATATGTTAGTGCTGGTGTTCCATTCTCATTCACTTTGCAAGCAAAATTTTTGAAGGTTGTTATATATCTTCTCTTTTCAGTGGACATGTCTATGTGGCATCTCAAGAGTGTATATGGAAACTAGAACCTGTCCCAATCCACAATCAGATCAAGGAACTGCTTAAAGATAAACAGTTTGAATTGGCCCTGCACCTTGCGGTAAGTAGTATTAAATCAATTAGCAACAACAATGAGTGTGTAAATTTTCCCCCTAAATATCAGAAAGGACAAACAACATGATTAAATAATTATTAAAAAAATAAATAAATAAAATCGGATTCAAAAGCTCAATAGGACTTGGAAATCTCAAAAAGATAGGAAAGCAATGATTCCTTTCATTTTGTTTGAAAAAAGTCAGCATATTTTTTTTTTTGGGGGGGGGGGGAATGTTCCTTACAAGGTAGAAGCAAAAAGGGAGAATATAACAAGACCTGCTGTACCATAGTCTGTATGAACCCTGTAAATGTTCTCAATTATTTGTAAAGCTCAGAAGTAAAAATCACAATCAAAATATGAAGCACAGCTATCCTTGCCTAAACTATTTCTGCCAAGCCCTCTTGAACTTCTGTTCCTTAATGTGAAACTTGATCTTCGTCACACTCTGTGTTTGATGTTGTTGTCCATCCGATTACATTTTGCTTTTGAGTATTTTCCAATCAATTCCAAGTCAGTACGAGACCAACCCGTCGCTATCAGCTTGGATAAATGTAGCATTTTTAGCAAGTATTTTGAGCTAATTGTGAATCCTGAAACTTTTAAAAATCATGAGTTTATTTTTGTAAATTAAAATGATCTTTATATTTAAACAGAATATGACAGAGGAAGTAGAGGCCGACAAACAGATGAGGATACAAAACATACAGAATCTTTATGCCTTTGAATTATTCCAACAAGAGAGGTTTGAAGAGTCAATGAAACTGTTTGCAAAGCTCAGCACAGGTTGGTTGATAATTAATAACTAATATTGATAATTGATATTGATAATTGATATTAATATTGATAATTAATATTAGGTTATGGGAAAGGTTGGTGTGTGTCTGGCATAGAAAGAGATTGTCCAGTGCAACCACTTTTGATACAATATTAACCTGAAATGTTGGTTATTTTACAACAGCGCTAAACATCCACATATGCATGTGTGAGAAGTTGAATGGCTTATATCTTACAATTCACTTTGGGGTGGCTATTCAGTTTACCAGTTTATGTCATTGTGCTTTTTTTTTTTTTTTACCATTTGGAAGAAGATTTCCAATGGAGAACCATGGATTTCTCCTAGATGAAAAACCCACCTTACTTTCACTGGCCTGGGCTTGATCCAGCAACCTCTCAGATGCTAGGTTTTACTGCTCCTAAAGCGACCGCCTTTTTATCGACTCGGCCAGATGACTGGGTTTATTAACTGTATATTATCCAGAAAGATGAAATATCTTGATATGTGATGTGAAAGTCTCAGTAATACAGATCTTGTACTATCATGAAGCTATTAATTTAAACTTGAATAAAGGAGAATGAATGAAGTTCCCTTCGTCTTCTCCTGGTGGTCTGTATAGTTATCTCCATCGTCTGGTGGCCAATTGGCTAAGGCGTCAGACTCGTGATCCAAGGATTGCTGGTTTGATTCCTGCCTAGTTCATTACGTTGTGTCCTTGGGCAAGATGCTTTATCTCACTTGC
>KN887670.1:0-12112 GCA_000934455.1 Apostichopus parvimensis | reverse complement strand
ATGCCTTCCTTCAATGTAAATATGGTAAACCAAGTAGGGAAATGTATATTTATTTTACAGTTACATCTACTGTCCAAGAGTACAAAGAACTATGCTGCCTATGTTTGAATATCACATTTTACATATTCACCATGGCTCCGTCTCAACATTGTAGACAAACCTGTGTGAAAAAACTAGAGCTTGGGAAAGAAGTATAAACTCCTTGTCTTGTATGGAATTTGATAAAGAATGCCCAAAGTTTTCTTTCATTATTTAGGTCACAGAATAATGTAGTGTTCAAATTTTGTGTTACATTTTCGAAGGCTCTGAAATTTTTCTCTCATTGAATACTAATATAGTTCCTGTGTACAAAACAGCTATACATCTTTACACTTGTATAGCAACATGACCTTTCGTATAGCATTTTGCTATGTGATACTGGATAAATTTTTCCCTGTAGGTGCTGTTTTCTCAGAGTAAGTCTTCCTGATAGACACAATTCTGTGGCCTAATCCGTTCAATTAACTTTGCTACACCATCTATTTCGGCAATGGGGACGTCGGTGGTTTAACCGTATTTTGTTATGGGTTTTTTTTTTTTTTTTTTTTTTTTCTAGGTATTCTGCTTATTGTAGTCCACAGTTTGGAACAGAGAGGTAGCAGACAAAATATTCTTCGTGAAAACTTATTACAACTGTTCGAATAAATCCACTGGTAATAAGCATGATTCATTCAAGTGTGATTTTGTTTAGGATCATAAATTCCATTGGAGGGTAAACAAAAATATAACTTGGTTCGCAAATTATTTGAGGGTACCCCATGAAATCCCCTCCCCCCCCCAACTCTTCATTAGTCATGCTACTGCCCTTACATGGTAAAGCACCTATAGGCAATGTGGTTTATTGATGTAACCCAAAAGGTGTTCTGTTCTGAATAATTTGTTTGTAACAATTACAAGATCAATACGTCCCATTCATCGCCATCTCAACTTTTCAACCAATTAGAAATGAATGTAATAAGTCATATACTACCAATCTTTGTCCTTCCGTCTAAGTATTGCTCACAGTGATACCTGTAGCAGCTACCTTAACCTTCTTCCGTCTGAACTCGAAAAACGATTGGCTTCACGGCCGACGAGAACCTATTCTTCTTGTGGAAACTCTTTTCTCATCAGGAGATGTTGTCATTGGATGTAATTTGCAAAGGCTAAGATACCATTAATGGTATGATTCAGCGAGGTGAATGGCTCCAGAAGGCAGACGTTGTTGACTATAAAAACAACCGAATCAATTTGAGCTCAGACGCAATGTTTAGATGGATGAATTTTGAAGAATAAATTGTTTGTAGTCTATTATTCTGTTATTGAAAGGCTCTGTGAGGAATAAAATGACATCTATCCTTCCTCCTGCTGCAAATGTTGAGTTGAAGTTCTCATCCCCTGTAGACATTTTTTTCTTCTTTTTTTTTCTTTTGAACTGCCAGGCAATTGTGATAAAAGGGGGAAAAAATGATGTCACTTTTGAACCACAATCTTGTCAGTTAAAAATTATTTTTGTGGTATGTGTAGCATAATTTACATTGGGGGAGATTATAACTTTAGGTGTACTCAGTGTGAAATATCCATAAACTTCCATAAATCTAATATTGACTTTCTTTGTGGTCGTTGGTACTGCATGTATGCATGTGCGATATGTTTTACGGTATTAACGACCTGATGGAAGCCTCAGTATATAATAATCCACTCCTGGAAAGGTTGTGTCCACAGAGTTTAAATGTATGGACTTTGTTTTGTATACAATAGCCCCCCTCCCCCCCCCAAAAAAAGTTTATCAATTTAAAGTTTGTCATTGCCCGTCGCACAAAAGTAACAGACTGGACTCGCATTGCCTTTCAATGGTCGGGTATGGTATAGAAAGAATTCACAAAATGTATGGTAGCTTTAACAGTAACGCTGGAATGTTAAAGTACAGTACTGTTTCATGTTGTCGAAATATCATTACTGTAGCTATTACATTTGGATCATTTTAATACATGATATATCTAGTTTCACAATTTATCCATTAGGGTGGGATATCACATGTTTGCATATTTGCATTTATAAATTCTGTTTATCATGGTCGTCATGGTAAACAGTCTCCTCGAAGTGAATTACTCAGAAGAATTTGACCTCATTGTACTTATCACATATTTAATAGTAAACAAAATCACGTCATTAAACTTGTTGACTGAATCGTTACCTAGGGTGTGCCGATTAACTTTAGGAATGCTCACATTAGTGTGGTTTAACCAATTCCCGTTTTCCACCATGATGTTAGTGCTAACATGTTGTTTGGGTTGTGATGAATGATTATTAACACCCATATACTTTTCAGGCAAATTGCACCAACAATAATTTGGTCACTTTTTTTCAGAAATTCCATTAATGTACCTTATCTTATATGCAAAGTATATCTTTGATAATTTACTCCTGGGATGCAGCAAAATATATTCAAAGTACATCTTATATAATACAGTCCTAGGATACAGTTCTGGTAAAGAACTGGAAGCAAATTATCTGTTAATATTTTGATACAGCGCTGTTTAATACCATGCATTATTTTTGGTTTAATGTGTACTGCTGAAGACTTAATTTTCTATCCCAATTGAAGGCTTTCCTCTAGGGATGTGAGAAAAGTGAAATTTGTTGTTTCAATCAATTTCTAATGAAAGTAGAAGTAAGCCCTTCATTTTTGCTATTAGACTGGAATTGCATTTTGAATCTAGACTTGCCTTATATTCACTGACAATAGTAAAAACACAAATATTACTCTACATCTAAATGCCTGGAAAGCTGGCAGTTTTCATTTGTATACGGATAGATCTGCTTCAGTTTGGGATTGTGAACTTATCCTTCTCGGCCCCCACACAGTTTAGACTCCGTTTAATGGAGTATACTAAATTGTGATCATTCTCTAGTACTAGCTGCTTGTACACAGAGGTGCCCATGTCTGTTAATCTCTGAGGTGATGTGTTTGCCGCTAGTCCTTTACTGAAAGGGAAAACATTTCAAAGATGTCGTTAAATTTATCGACAGTTTTGGGAGCTTGCCCACATTCATAGTTCCAACTAACTTCCAATACATTCTTAGCATTCATTGTGAGGGTGGGGTCTGGTGGGTTGTGGCTCAGTAACCATAGTCTCAACTAGCTTCCAATTCATTCTTAGCATTCATTGTGAGGGTAGGGTCTGGTAGGTTGGGGCCCAGTAACCATAGTCTCAACTAGCTTCCAATATTTTCTTAGCATTCATTCTGAGGGTGGGATCTGGTGGGTTGGGGCTTAGCAACCATAGTCCCAACTAGCTTCCGATTCATTCTTAGCATTCATTCTGAGGGTGGGATCTGGTGGGTTGGGGCTTAGCAACCATAGTCCCAACTAGCTTCCGATTCATTCTTAGCATTCATTCTGAGGGTGGGATCTGGTGGGTTGGGGCTTAGCAACCATAGTCCCAACTAGCTTCCAATACGTTCTTAGCATTCATTCTGAAGGTGGGGTCTGTTGGGTTGCGGCTCAGCAACCATAGTCCCAACTAGCTGCCAGTACATTCTTAACATCCATTGTGAGGGTAGGGTCTGGTGGGTTGGGGCCCAGTAACCATAGTCCCAACTAGCTTCCAATTCATTCTTAGCATTCATTCTGAGGGTAGGGTCTGGTGGGTTGTGGCTCAGTCCTCACAGAAGCTCTTGGGTAGTGGGTCTAATAGTTTGTTGTGCGCTGTTGTAAACCAAACAAGAGTGTCAAGTGCCATTGCCAAATGAATGATGTTGGGGGTTGGAAGTAATGAAAGTACTGTAGGGAGGGGGACAATGTTGTGGGGTTGGAAGTAATGAAGGTACCGTAGGGAGGGGATGAGATACGTGTTGGGTTGGTGTGTGGGTGGATATAAGTGTTACTGTTTTCTTGTATTGTTCTCTCTATTTACTTTATATGGGAGCGCTCTACTAGACAAGCCCTCTGGGTTTTTCGGAGTGCTTCCTTTCACAATTTTCCCTGTTGTTGATATGTTTTGTCACTAAGTTAACTTCTCTGTATTTATATTGTGAAGAAACAAATAAATGAATGAATGAATGAATGAATGAATGAATGAATATGTGTAGGGGGAAGGGGTTGAAAGTCCAAACATTGACTACCCAATTATAATAGTAAATAAGATCATGCATGGTCAAATGCCATTTTTGTATTGGGATTTTTGTATTGGGATGTTGTATGATTTACTTACATTGTAATCTCTGTGTAGCAGTACTACACAGATGCTGTTTACTGTATTTTTATGAAGCTATTTGAGGTACCTTTAACATTTTCCCTGATGACGTAAATAAACAACATGATCAAATTGGATAAATTTGGTCCAAATTGATTTCTCAGCCTTGCAGAAGTTTTTTGGTACATTACAGTACATGCCACTACTACTGTATTGACCAGTTGACATGTTGACTACAACTGCTTCATTGATTTCTATCCTGACCATATGTAAATGCTCTTAATTAATATGCAAGGTTCAAATTTGAGAGCTTCTTCTGAACCTTTCATGCACCAATTGATAACATTGCCTTTTATAAACTTCTTCTTTAAATGCGTAAGTTGGACAAAATTACCCTTCAGATCTTGAATTTTCAAATCACATACTTCAATCTATATATCATACAAGCATCCAAGTGCATAAAAAACTAAATCTTCATAACATGGAGATAAACGTGAGCTGCACTATTGCTATTCAACACTTTTCTTGGGGACATTTTCATTTCTAAGTGCAGAGTACAGACTATATTAGGCTATGTCGAGTGGAATTTGTTTCAGCAATTTCTCCCCTCCCACCCCCCCTCCCCTTATCCCACTTTCCCTCATCTGTAAATGTCCTACCCCATGTTCCAGTATCCACATTAAAACATCAAGGACTGTAAATTTTAAGTTACAATGCTACCACGGTAAAACTAGTTTGATACAGACATCGTCTGTCAAGACTAATGTGCCCATAGTTAATTGTTTCCGCTCCACCGACCCCTTACCCCCATTTGGAGGAGAATAGAGTCTTAGTTTTGTTCTCGCCTTACTTCTATAATTTTAACTGCTAAATATTACCACTATTCAGATCACAGAGTTTTCACATATATTCTCATACTGATCTGCTATTTCAGTACCAGACAGCCAAAGGGGTTACATGAACACAGCTCATGAAACTAATGAATTATATTAATTAATGACAAGACCACTTCTCTCGTGTTTTTGTGTTTTTTCCAGTTTGGATATATCACAGTTTTTAGTAGTTGCTCATGCACTGCTAGATAAGAGAAATGTAAGACTTGCACAACTAGTGACTGATTGTTGAGCTAACAAATATAAATCTGATTGATTGATATTACTCAGATTTGCCCCTGAAACCAACTTACCCAAATTATTCCAATGTTTCTTGTTTCTGGTGCCATAAAAAGTTTTACCAATAATTTTTGTTTTCTTTCATACACAACAAAATGTTATCCTTATTGAATAGCAAGCCCCTTTTGCAATATGCTCGTCTCAAGGGATAAAGAGACAATGTTAGTTTTCAGAACAACAACAACAATAATAATAATAATAATAATACCCTGTAGGTTTTACAGTGGCCTTGAATGTGTTTATTCATAAGTCTTCTCAAAGGGGAAGATGTTTGCTGCGGCTGGTTGTGTCTCTCAAAGCAGTTATTAACATTGTGTTGCATTGTGCTAGTGCACAAGGTCTTCACTGTATTATATACAGTTAGTTGTACTATTTTCTATGAATGCATTACCTGGCAGTATCATTGCATCCAGGGTTAGATCTCTTTGTTAATCAAGTTAATGAGATACTGCTGCAGGATACAATAGGATATCCACAATGGTCATGTGAGAGTCAAGGTTCACTGGTAGTTTGTACTTCTATATATATGTTAAATAGAGGCTGTTTTAATTAATCTTATGATACTCAGTTCCAAGCATCCCAATGACATCACACAGTCATTTCATGACATTGTATATTTCTTTAACTACAACGTACAGTACACATATATGGGAAAGTATATTTAATGTGTAAGGATTTATACATAAGCCTACGTCGCAATACGATGTGATCTCTTAATAAAAAAACCTTCATTGGCTTGTCTATTAGGTCAATGCCTGTATAACCAAGTAACATTAAAAAAAAAAAAAACTTGAAATAAGATTCAAGAGATCTCTTTTTCAATAATTACAAAGTTTGTATACTACTAGTGATAATGCAACCTCATGGTGCCGTTATGATCTGCAGTCATAGACTGAAGCCATCATAGTGTTGCTACACTAGATAGGACTGATATGACAGCGCCCTCTACTATGTTGGGCGCGGCCGGAGAGCCCCATCATTGACATTCGAATCTGTGGTTAGTTGTAACGCTGATGGTTTCTTCTAAGAGTAGTCCATATTTCGTGGCATATAGTCAGCTTCATGACACTTGATTTGAAGATATTTATACAGTACCTCTTCTCAGCATCATCACGAATGATGTCACTTTGAATAGAGGATTTATCAGCAAAAATGTGTTCATAAAATGAAATAATGATAATTCATATCGATGTTGCTGATTTCCAGTCCTGCTCTCTGTCTTTTTTCGTCCCATTGCATTGCTTGTTCTTACGTTTACATAGTTCCAGCACCACACATTATTAACTGGCGGTACGAAGCATACCATCACAATCAAACAATACCGCAGTACAGCAGTGAGTCACCATTGTGTTTACACAGCCTCGCTTGGTTTCACTTTGAGTCATAAATGATATTAACGAATCATAATCAGACAACAAAGCAGAGCTGCTGTTGTGAACTATCTACTTTTATACATCGGCACTGTTTTTTTTTCTCCGTTTGAGTTTTATCTCGTAGTAATCGTCGCCTAAAGGATCTTTTATCCCTGCTTTTGTCTACTGGGTCGAGTCTGCCCTACTTTGACTATTATTAAGAGTACTAAAAGGGAGTGAAGTGATAGGTGTTTGCCTCCTCCCAAACCAGTCTGAGGCCCTAGATCTAATTATACTAAAACAGAAGTTTATGTTCGCAAATGGGAGATCGCCAGACGGAGATGTTTTTAGCCGCTGTCATGTAAAACAGAATAAATAAAGGAGAGAGGGAGAAACAAAGACAGTCCAGACCCGCTTAGAAGTTTTTAATTTTGCTGTCAAACACTTAAGTTGTATTTAACATGATTCCTGCTGCAAATTTATCAGAGAATAATATTAATTATGGATAATAGTGGTAGGGTGGGGTGGGGGGGGTTGGGATGATGTAAATATGTTATTATTCCTCTTAAATATGCTGGAAAAGCTACTGTTTTATCATTCTTCTTTTTTTATTGACTCTCTCCGAATAGAAATGATCATTTGTCCCAATTCAATGTGTAAGAGCAATTTTGGGAGCTATAACCTCTGGAGAGGAAAGTACTTTCAGAAATTGTAAAGCAATTTTTACCATTCAGACATGCCTGCATAAGTAATCTGCAAATGAGGTTTACTGTTTTTTGCTGCTCCCTTCTGCTTTGAGTCTTCCATTGGCATACAGTATTTATAGTACATAATATGTCAGTACCTGATGACCAGTGTAATACCTGTGAATATAGAAACATTACATCATGCAGGCTGCAGTGGATGTCTTTTTAATGTGATTTAAGCTCTAGTTACTTCTACAGGCTGTATGAAAAACACGCCCAACTTCTGCTCAATATGCTGGTAGAATCGCGTGACTGACTACACCTTCAGTAATTAAGGTTTTGTAAGTTAAAGTAGTGTGACAATTTAAAGGCGTAGTGTAAAAATTTAAAAGCCACAGCATAGTAAATTAGCGAGCATTAAAGTGAGGATTATTTCCTACACAGGTACATGAGAAGTTAACTAAAGAGCAGAGAATGTTCTGCACACCAGTTCTTAAGTGTTCATTGACTGAGCATTACAACTTATACAACTGTGTATTATGTAGGGACTTTAAACTGTCATTTGATACAAGCACAAAGCCTAGAGACAAGATACTTTATATGAAAAACTAATTAGTGCAGAAATAATGTTCAACTTTCTTCTTTTTTTTTTTTGCATGCATTATTTTTTATTTTTTATTAAGCTTTAGAGTAATTCTAGCCATCTTGATATGTAAACTTATAGCTTGTGCTTCTTCTGTAACATATTGTGGATCATGCAAAAATGTATATATAGTATGTATTCATGTTACAGCTGCAAGACTATATTCATGTGCTGGCTAATTATGGCATCACAAATTAGATTAAAGAGAATTAAGTTTGTGTTTGAGACATGCAAGGAAAGGGTTATGTTTCATCCCTTATGGTGTTTTGCCAACTTTGTTTATCCGTTCCTAACCGCTGACATAGTTTATATCTGATTTGAACATTGAACTAAATTTGAACTCAGACATTTAGTGTGAACTTTGAAAACTACAGTTTGTTTTGTCAATTTATTAATTGAGTTTTTTACATTGCCAAATTTAAGAAATAATATGCTTTAAATCCTGAAATCAAATCTGGTGAAGCAATCTTCGACCACCTCAAATCAACAAAAGTGTGTCTGTCGACCGATGCCACTGAATTACGTGTTTACAATATTCTTTCTCAAATTTGAATACATCAGTTGGAATTTCTCAAATTTTGAAATTAATAAAACTCATTTTGATATAGTGCATAATTTGTGTCCTAGGAACCGGAAGAAAATGCCTCCAGCCAATTTTTAATAAAACTGTTTTATTTGATTGAATCCATTTTCATGAATCATCGTTTCCAGAGCGTCCTTTTCTCTGCTCCGGTAATTACAGAGTTTACAGTGATCATTCTATCTCATTGCACTGTAACACAGTGGATTTAAATTAACAGTGTGTACTCTTAAGGCGGCCTATTTGCGGCGGTGTCAACTTTTGACACTTCTCAGGGGCTCTCCTCTACTCTGTGTTAAATAGAGCGTACAGACAAAGGGAAGGAACATGCCATTCTATGTGGGACCTTCGTTTGATAATTGCATCCGTATAACAAGTCAACATTCCCGAATTCGAACTAAATTGAGTTGATTATGTTCCCTCACTGTGTAGAATGTTTTCGAAACATTTTCAGATTATTTTGTCGTAGTGGAGATCACAAAGATGTACTTATTTGTTTGTATTCTATCTTGTCTCTTTGTATCTTCAGGACAGCATCGCCGTCCTTGCACGATGACTGTCCTTAATAAGAGAAGTTGGTTTGATATTTACCGATCATCGGTATTCCTCTGATTTAGTTCGAAATAGACAGTCTAAACACAGAATATCTATTTACTCTTGAAGAATTAGGCAATAAGAGCCAGATTCCATCAAGACCAGATTACTACACAAAATTTGTTTTCACAAGGTCACCGTTTTCCTCAAGAAATTAAAGAATGCACCACCCAGAAAATGAAATGCCAGGTGAAAATGTGAGGAAAATGCAATGGTATTGCAGGTAGTAGGATGATGCATTGTTGGGGTGGATGCAAATGGAAAAGGTTTTAACTTTTACAGAACTTGAGAAGCAAGGATTACAAATGTAAAACGTGAAGGTGTAGATTATGTTTACAACAGCATAAGACAGGACTATTGCCATGACAACAAGTTTGTGACATTTTAGAGCCACACTGAGCAGCTAAACCAGGACCATGTGGGTAAAAAGCCTCAGTGCCCTTTCTTTGTTTTGATGCGATGTAAATGACACTAATTGGTACTAAAAGCCTTCATGGCAACATTGGAATTGAGAATTTATGATTATAAATTAATGCAGCAATTAGGTTGATGATTTATCTGACAGAAATAGATATTGTTCATTTAGGAATGTTAATATAAATGCCTTGGATGATACCACGCTGCAGAAAGATGAAGGTTGCTTTCCTCTGTTGACCAAAGGTCTCTCTCTTTCTCTCTCTCTCTCGAATACATAATGAATGCATAACAGCTTTACTTGTAAGGTTTCAGCTGGTTGTTTTCAATTTTTCTCTGGGAATATTCGTAGAATTGTCGATATCCACTCCGGCATCAATTACATTTATTCGCCACAGGTACCCTTGACTAGAATCAATAGCTACCGCCCAGCTATCTGGAGGTTGTTTTGATCTCTTCTCATCATATGCTTTGACAGATAAACCTCTAATTATCTACACATTAAAGCATGACTACATCTAGATATCTCCTGCTTATTTCATTAAATCAACTCAGAATACACGTTTAACGAGCATGATCATCAACTGTGCTGTAGCAATAACGCCTGCCTGCTGTGTGTGTGTACTCCATGCAGGCTTCAGGCGTACATAGTCACAGTTTCAGGGTGAGATGGATGAGGTTTTATGCATGAAAGTCTTTGGATTATTGGAATGGCAGTAGATAGCATCTTCTGTCATTATGTTTCCTAGGCACCAAACATCTTCAGCATTTGCAGCTGTGACTCATAGTCAAGAGGCCTCTGGCTGCATGCTGCTGCTGCTGTTAAGATCTTCTGCATAATATAACCATGCAGATAGATGCCTTGTGTGTAGATTCATCTCTGCCTTATCAGGATAGTTCTGTCAGCACTGTATGATGAACCCTATTATCTTGGCTGTTTCACTACATTGGCCCTATAGATCTGATCTAAATTTGCGAGCAAATAATTACCTCGCCACGCTGCTATTTCTTCTATCGTGATGTTACGTCTATAAAAAATTCCTCTTTCATTGTAAGGAGCTCTAGATCTCTCTTCAATAAAGTATTGTTGTCAACTTGTCATATTCCATGTCATTGCCTGAGGTAAAAAATTTAGCTGGTTGAGTTGTTCTCTGGTTGCACCCCCATTGTGTGTGTTCCAATTTCTCAAAAAGTCATAGTTTGATTGCGATGACTAAATGTATGTGCTTGGTTACCAATAGTACTTTAAATGTTTCGGAAGAGCTTTGGTAATTAGATGGGATACACCCGGGCCAGCTAATTAGCAAAACGTGCAGATTTAAACTATAAGTTGTAGGCTTTTGGCTGGCCATATATCTGCAGAGACATTGGGATCCATATTCCAGTGACCGAAGGTGACATGTATGAACAAATTAGCTGCATATTCATAGCATCATTTGGTGACAATTTCATCTTGATATCGAGAGTGTTTATCGCAAAGATGATGTGTTGATATACTTAAACTTGAAAAAAGTCTCATGAATATAACAGGCGATAGCAGAGTAAGTGACTTTTTCATTGCAGATGTGCTGAAAATGACTTGTCTACGAAAACTTTCATTTTTCGACAGAAGGAGATGATCGTACCACAAAATTTAACATGTTTTTGCAAGCCTTTAAGTCACAGGTATCAACAGCTCATGCAAACATTCCAAAAGTATCATATATCAAGTTTGAAGAACAGCTTACATCACATACCACCCACTGTGTTCATTTTCTCGTTAACAGCTGTATTCGTTAGCAAATTACCTTTAATATCACTATCAATATGTAGGAGAGAAACTCTGAGATGGTGTCTCATGTATCAATGTGGAATGTTTTTTGTCCTTTGAAGTTCCTTGTAAACTGTGTGACATTGTCTGCATGTGCAAGACCATCCCTTTAACATTGCATCAAAATACTTTTCTCTATAAGTATCATATCTGCAATTGAACTCCTCTTCTCATGTTTACTAATATGCCTGACAAGTGTATACTGTAAATTGTAGCTCAATCGGACACACCCTTTGATGGAATGTCACATATTGTGTGTAGCACATGACACACAGTTCCATTAAGGATCGAACAGATAAAGTCCATGACGAGAACCAACAATCTAAACACTTCAAGTGGTAGAATGATAAGGGAGGTCATTGACTGGCCAGGTCCGGTTATAGAGGGGGCACAGTGTTAAAAGATTTCCAGTTCACTCTAGACATGGTAGAGCTAGAGTGCTGATGTTGTGAGGAGACAGGTAAGCTTGTCACTTGTAAAAACCCAAAGCTGGTAAGTTTTGGAATTTACATAGCTGTATATTTGGCTGAATTTGCTACAATCTGATCACAAGTACCATACTAGACAATTGAAAAAAGGAAAAGCCAGGTACGTAAAACGTGTTACTTTAGTCTACCAAAGTCACATGAGGAATAATGAAATTA
>KN887669.1:41471-62274 GCA_000934455.1 Apostichopus parvimensis | reverse complement strand
TAGCCCAGGAGAACCCCCACCAGTATATAATACCACTCCTGGATTTACATGTGTATCAAGGAAAGGTATGTACTGTAGACTAACATTATTAAATTTATGAGTAATCAGGATGTTAATGCTAAACACAGTTCCCTGTCATATATTACCATTCACATTATATTTAAATATTATATGTAGTAAACTAGAATGGAAAAGATGGATACAAACATTGTACTTTGTAAACCAATCACATTTAACTAATTAATATTTTCCTTCCATATTTATAGTGTTGTTGTTGTTGTTAGTGGCTGGTACCACTTTACAATACAGTTATCTGTTAGTTGATATTGTCATATTGATAAGTCTTTTTTTTGGTCATTATGTTATTGCATATACAGTAATATGATTTTCCAATCTCTGGTACCTATTCAGCGGGTATACTACAGTACATGATGTTGAGAAACACCTGAAACAAATTCACTCCATTATTTTACTTTTTCAGATGGAGTATGCACAGTCTGTGTTTGATACTTGCATGAAGCATGGAAGATTCAAAGACCTTGAGGTGTATAATATTTTACTTCAAGGTTGGGCTGAGAGGGTAAGTATCTTCATATTACAAGAGAATATTATCAAACTTGTCCAACTGCAGATCTATATTCTGATCAATATCCTTCCAATTTCCGAATCAAATAAAATGATACAAATTGTGGATTTGGTATTTATTCAGGTTTGAAGTACAGTGTATTCATTCTCAACCGAGTCTACAGTACACACTATCAAGAATAACATTAAGATGCATGTTTATGATTTACCAGTTTTGCAAATTTATACAAAACCATTAATAATTTAATATATTATCGTTATATCAGAAATTGTGTGAAAATGAGAAAAATAATTCATTCAAACTGATAGTGCAGATCTGGGAAGGAATATTTGTTCCTTCTTTCCTTTATTTCTTTCAAACTCTATTGCCAAACTGTAGAGGACATGAAAGACTGATATCTTCATTTTTGAAGATATTTAGTTCTCATGGAAGGAAAATCGAGGGAAACGGTAGCTTCTAAGGAAACTTTGAAATTTGTTGGAAATTAGGAATTGATATAGGATCCTTTAAAAATTGAGGATCAATGCAGTATCAAGATCAAGAACTTGTTTCTTTGTTTTTTAATTGAGTATCAATAACTTTTGAAAATTGAAAATCAAACTGCAGTTGCTGATGAAGAGTATGTGTGGGTTTATGCAATATGTTGAGTAATGTTCTGTTTTCTCTTTCTTGTTCTCTTTGGTTGCTAAGGGGAACATTGGTGCTGTAAAGAAACTATTCTCGCTGATGACAAAAAGTGAAGTCGAACCAGATATAAATTCCTTTGGTTCAGCCTTGGAATGTCTTGGAAGGTTTGTTGGCATTATTTCATGTTTAATTTTAACATCATTAAAACTTAATTAAAGTTGATTCGTATTCACTTCAGCCAAAATCAATGAAGACAAATTCATTCATTGCCCCAATACTTTTCTCTTAAGTTATGCCATGCTCTGATTCTGTGTTAGGCTAATGTTGCAAAAGCATTACAGGTTCAGGTTCATTACAGGTTCACTACTCTAGGAACTGCCAAATTAAGTTTTCACCAATTTTTTTCTTTTGCTGCACAATTCATTGCAGGACAAAACCTCTGGATAGGGAGTTAGTAGAGAGGATCATCAAGGACTTGGAACAAGCAGGAATGACTCTTAACGATGTCATGCTGCAACACAACTTCAGAAGAGATAGCAGAGAGGTCGTTCTCGCAGTCATTCAAGCTGTGCAACCAGAATTTGTACATCCTTTACCTCCGAAACTCCCTGTCTGTTCTCTAGAAGTTGTAAAAGGAATGTACTCTGAGAAAACAGAGGTAATAAATACAGGAAAGTTGGATAGTTAACATGTAGGCTTGGTGCAGCACATAGATAGAGGGGCCAGTTGTTAGGGTACAAAAAAACAGCAAAATTACTGCAGTTTAGTAAAAAGTGCAAAGTGGCATCTTTGGATTTGGCATGTCATCCTTACATTACTAATGAACTTTATTCATTAGTGAATTCATAAGTGAATTCATAGATTCATTAGTGAATTCCTGAACTAAATTACTAATGAACATTACTAATGAATGATGCCAGAGTGTGAGATTAGCACAGTTGGTGCTCTAGGTTTTGAATGTGGTAACATGCTTTGATTCAGTCTATTGTTGGTTCACTAATAGCTTTCATTCAACATGGCTGCACTGCATTGACATTCAGCTGTGTTTCTTCATCAGTACTTGAGAGAGTGGTCAGACCTAGTGGTACACTCTCTTTACATCAGTTGGGATGGCTTTTGTAAGGTTTGGTAGCAAAACGAATGTGAAACTTATGCAACTGGCTGAATGAATATCTGAATAGTGATCAGAGAATCCATGTAACATCATGCATTGCTAGATCTCAGAATTAGTTGACCAAGTTGCCAGTACAATATGCTTGAAAATTCCCAAAAATACTGTCTTTCCTATTTACATTGCAATACATTTGCAAAACTTGTGTTTAAGCATTCATGTATATATTTTTTTGTTACGAAAAATTTATGAGAATTTTGTTAATGTTAAATAAACTGTACTAGTTAGGAGTCAAAGTGTCCAAAAGTTGTGAAGTTCACTTTTATTTATGAATATATATTTACTCTTTTTTAAACAATTTTAATTTTTCTTAAAATTAGATATCACCTAAACCAGTGTTTCAACTAATTTCAAAAGATGAGATGAGGGGTAAGCTTGATCTCCAGTGGAAGACAGAAGAGAAGGAATGTATCAACATCAGATCAGTGGAGGAAGATCCCCATCCCAGCCAACATGTTCTTGAGAAGGTAACCCATCCTCTTGAAATTTATAGAGACAAGCTGGAAAATGGCAAGAAATTTTGGGGGGATCAGGATTTGAACCAGTGAAATTATAGTTAATTGTAAGCCTTGTGACTGGCATTCCCCATCAGAGAGATGGCTTTGCAGGGATCACCAACATATGAGGCTTGGCTAGTCAAAGTTTCTTTCCTCTATTCCAAAATTTAGTAAAAAAACGGTAAGATAGAAAGGAAAAAAACAAAGGATGAAAAGTCTATGGCAGTTTTGTATGTTGTCTACGTCCCAGGCGACTGCTGCTTGATAATAAATTAATGTCACAGAAAAGAGATGGTAAAAGAAGACTTGATATTTGCCATCGTCTCAGTCAACTTGATTTTTGTAAATCATTATTAGTTGTTAGTTGTTAATTACCTTTGTTTTTTTTCTTTGTTCTTTTTCTCTATTGTTGTATTGTGTTTATCTGTACTGTTTAACTTGTTTAACTGCTCGTACAAGCTAATGCTTTTTCAGTCCTCCTCCAACACCTTGTTTTATCTTGACTCTGTACTACTCCACTTTCATCGTTGTGAAAATATACTAAAACTCAAACTGATGATTTTCATTTTATATAAGAGAACAATTTATGTAGACGATATTTATAACAAAAAACGTTGACTATTAGCTTCAGCCCATCCAACCGGTGCTTTGGAAATGTTATCATTGCTATTAAATTGATCGAAATATGTATGCGTATTATCAACGAGTAAACCATCATATAGCATACAACACAGTCTATATACAGATCATATATGGCTATCTTGCTTTATAACTATTGTACTCGTAATGGTTTACAAAATGATCCTTGTTTATATCCATTTCTAGTTGAAAAGCTAACTTTGAGTAAAAAAAATAAAAATCCTCATTGTGCTTGTAGTCTTCATTTCCTTTTTATTGATGAGCTCAGAACTTGAAATGTTTCTTGGTAGATAGGAACTTGTATGGGCTGGAGATGTTGTATCTTAAATTCAATACAATTTGTTGACACGAAAGAAATTTATAATTGATGTAGCAACATCACACAGTTTAGTCGTCACATGTTTCCATATTTTCATATCTAATCGGGGATTTTTTTCTTGTCCTCATTATGTTATTCATTTTGTTTTGTTTTATTTATTGTTGCCATGGGTTTGGTAGTTAGTTTAAATTTTTAATAAAGGCTGCAAATTTGTTTGTTTTCTTTTCAGAGGAAAATTCTTGCCGAACACAAAGGCATGTGGTGGAGAGCACTGAAGAAAGGTTTGGAGCAACAGAAGAAGAAACAGAGTTATAAAAAGAGTGAGTTCTGTCTCCCTTTTTGGTCCTTTGAATGATTTGTATACATATGATTGATATTATGGAAATATGTCAAGTTATCTGGGAAACATCCACATACATCTTTCTGCACAAGCGAGACTATTGAATTCTTTACTGATCATGAAACATGAGAGCGTGGTGGCCAATTGGCTAAGGCGTCAGACCCGTGATCCAAGGATTGGTGGTTCGATTCCTGCCTAGTTCATTAGGTTGTGTCCTTGGGCATGATGCTGTATCTCACTTGCCTCTCTCCACCCAGGGGTTAAATGGGTACCTGTGAGGTAACTTGTCATTGGGCGCAGTATATAACTGCTGCCAACTGAAGGGATTGTCTCTGGGACAGGTTATCATTGACCAGGGGTAATATAACGTCTGTAAAGCGCTTTGAGACCTATCGCTGGTATAAAGCGCTATATAAAAAGCAAATATTATTATTATTATTATTATTAAACAGGTAGATAAATATTTCACGTTTTTTGTGATTCACTTGAGTTTTGTATTTTATTTTATCAAATTCTTTCCAGCCTTCGGTCATATGAAAGAGCATGTCTATCCATTTATGACGATCCTTAACGACGATGATTACGTGCAGCTCATGTTGGAGTCTTTACCAAAGTTTGCTGCCACCTCGGAGGGGATTGGTACTCTCCACCTGGCAAGGGAGTTGGGTTCAAGGGTCAACCAACGGTACATCATCAGGAAAAAACGAAGGAGTCTTGTTGCGGAAAAGGTAATGTGATGTCGACTACGCCCCTTTACTTGAAAAGAAGAAGGAAGTGTTTCCATTCTGAATATCGGAAAAAAGTATCTTTAAACAGATTTTATTACTCTCTTTGTCTTTATGGGAAGAATTGAAGCACTGCTCGTCACAGTTTATGGGTAGTTTGTTTACATCAATGCACCCATATAGAATCTAATTCATATGTATATCTCTCCTGGATTTAAATTTGTACAGAAAAGCTAAAATGCATTGTTTGCTTGTAGTCTGTTACTATGTGAAGAAAAGATTTGATGCATTTGTTCACTAATTGAAAATCAATTTTTGTACAAGTCAATGGACATGTAATAACAACATTACTTACTATACAAATATGTATAACACACATATTTGATTCTTTTTGTTTCCTTTCACTGTGGACACATTTTATAGTTTGGAGTCATTTTCAAGTTAATAGTGGCGATCAAAAGGAACAGTAGTTTTAACTTTTCTCTCTCTCTCTCTCTCTCTGTTCTGTTGTTGTGTGGTTTCCATTTTCTAGACCCAGAAACTCTACTGGGAGTACATTCAAGGCTTAATGGATGAGAATCAGGGAGACAGATGGACCCACAGAGAACAATGGCAGCACTTATTGCATCATGATCAGACTGGTCCATCATTGGTTAGTATACAATGCAAAGTATTAGAAACCATGACAAAAAATCAACCTGGAAATATTTTAATCTGGATAATTTGCAGCTTATTCTACTGCTCATGTATTGTCCCATTGCTCCAGTGAACAGCCTAAGCTTTGCTGTTAGTTAATGAATGTGTAAAAGTAAGTGGGCCTGTTTCTATCCTAGCAGGATCTTCTTCAGAGGCTGAATGACAAGTTACAGAAACTACCTTTTTCTTCTGTTAATTAATGAACTAGCAAACGTGATAGTTATACAGTCTGTGGTGATGGACACAGCATACATAAACCTTGAATTCAGACACAGAGTGACTTTCTCAGTGGTGCAATGCATTGATGAAGCCTATTTAATACTCCTATAATACTCCTAGTCCTACTGTTATCAACAATAACTTGGTAGCTCAATTGACTGCCAGTTGTATGTCTGTAAACTTTATCAAGAAGAAGTGAATGTGATCCGTTAATTGAACTGTACTAGAAAAGATATACTAAGTGGAGTAAGGCATAGGAGTACAATGGAGTTAAAGAAAGAATGTTTGGAAGTCCCAGTTTTTCATTTGTACCCTTCTTTGATCCATCATAAAACATCTTAGTTGTCTATTTATTCATATATTGTTGTTATGGCCATGGATGGTGTGTTGTGAGAGAGAGAGATGAGATTGTTCTCGATGTATCTACCTCATGAAATGCCATTCATGATCATGACCATTGAAGATGATACAGAACACATATCAATTGTAGGAAAGGGGGTTTTTTATTGGAAAGGTGGAGAATTGGGCGAGGGGGTGGGCAGCTAACTGGACTCTACTGAAGTGACAGTACTTTCTCAGATTGCCTAAAGATTCTCTTTAAGATATAAATTATGTTCAGGGACGAGCAGAATTTTTTCCAAAGGGCTTATGGTAAAATTTCTGTCTTATTTACCCCTTCTTTACTCTCTAGGAATTTGATACCCATATCTGGCCAAGCAGTGTTACCTTAAAGGTGAGATTTTATATATGTTTGCAATTCTAATTTGAGTGGCTTAAGAGACATTGTGAAGACAGGGAAGGTACAAACAAATCAGCTGTTAATTTGTTCAGGCATCAGACGCTGAGTGTGTTTAGTCGGTGTTATGACTATGGGTCATAAGGATGTTTGAAATCTAGGTCAGGACAGTCCAGCTGCGGCTTAGCTTGCTTTGTATCCTTCAGTCGGGGCAGTGAGGGGGCTGGCTTAACTCTTAATGGCAGTATTATAAAATGAAGTGTTCCGACCTGCAGACTCCTCCCATGTGAAACATTAGAGTTTATATAATGTAGATGACACTGGGTATTTGTTACCAGCATCATTGTTTTCAAATTATTTTCTCAAAGTGAAGTATAAAGTTGTTTTCCTAATGTCCTCATTTTTCCTGTTTTCAGGTGGGAAACTTTATGGCCGACATTCTGTTAAGAGAAATTCAAATCGATGCTAACATATCCACGGGTAAACAAGAACAGTAAGTACAGCCTGCTTATAAAAACAAATACTTTAAAGTTTAAGGGGAAAAAACAAAAGCAGTTAATCATTCATTAAAATCAACCCATAGAAACAAACCTGTTTCCAAGTTCCTTTTGTTAACTCTGTAGATTTCACTAGGGACCCTAAAACAAGACATCAAATTTAGAACTAGGTCTGCGAGTAAATAACCGCTTGGAAATGTGCCAATATAATTTAGGGATAGTTACAAAATACCTCTTAGATTTTGCAAGGGTAGCTGGTTGTGTATTATGTGTAGTGTCAACCATTTTGTACATGATTCTCTAACTATTACTGATTATATATTATTTCTTTTTCATTTATTTTATAGGAAGTTGATTCCAGGGCTTTATCATATGTATGCTTATAGAAGTATGAAGCAAGTTGGCTTTATCAAGGTGAGTGAATGATTCTTAAGTATTTGTGATATTAGGCAATGTGTAGGCAAATGTAGGATGCTGGGGGAGGGGGGGGGCTGCAGCATCCTGCAGCCAGGCTGCATAGAACATTATCTTTTTAATGTTGTGCAGTTTTCACAAAGTAGACACAGTGCTGGTCTACCGCGATCATCTCTATTGTAGTAATTAGTAGTATCTTCAAAACATTTCACAAATAATAAGTTAAGGAAGATTTGATTGCAATTTTTTTTTTTTAATGAAACAGGTGTTGACGTAGTGTCATTATCTTTAAAATATCTGTTTACTTCTCTAAGATTTTGTTTTCTACTTACAAAGCACACCCCCCCCCCACCACTTTTCACATCGCATATGGTTGTTCTAATGAATAGAGTGTATGTCTGTGTGTGTAGCGGTGGGTGGGGGGGGGGTCAGTTTTGTAGTGGCAGTGGCAGGTGGGAATTTTCCCAGTTTCCCACTCAGGGGAAGGAGAGAAATCCCATTTCAGTAAAAAGCAAAGATGGATATTAGACATTCTTAGACTGCTCTGAACTTAATCATATATTGACTCTTGTTTTTATTTAATAATGAATGAAAAAAAAAAGCAGTTTTAAGGAAGGTAATGCAAGGTTGTACAGGACAGAGAAACGTTATCATTCCTGTTCAATAATCAGGATTATCTATGATTCCAGCCCGACTAATCTGCCACCATTTTGTTTCCTCCACCTTTGCAGCCCCATCCTCTGGTAATCGACCTCTTCCAGGGAGCCAAGGATCCTGACCTTCCGTTTGATAGTAATATCTTACCCATGGTGTCACCTCCTCTGCCATGGACATCGGCCAGGTTTGGTGGCTATCCCCTCAGTGCTAGTAAGTACTGTGATAAATAAAACTTTACAATACAAAATGCTATGACAATGTGGTTTTCACCTAAAGATTCATAAAACTTTTGTTAAGCTATCAATTTCAGCCATATCAGATATCTCAGCTACTCAAAGTATTGTTATATCTTAGTGATGTCATCAATGGAATGATGATGTCATCAATGGAAATGCTCTCTGTGATGTCATCTGTGATGTCATCAATGGAAATGCTCTGAATTTTTGTTTTTATTATTATTTAGAAAGTTTTTTTTTTACTTTGCCCTTGCAATGTGACACGTATTTGCAACATTTGTTTTACATTGGATGTCTGATTCAATGCAGGCTTAATTAAAGGTGCAAACATAATGTAAGAATTTTGATCTCACCCCTGGATAAATTATTGCCATAAACTGTAAGATAAATATGACCCAAAGGCCTATGCTTGCCATTTGCTGTGATGATGCTTACCCTTACTTTTATTCATAGCTTCACATTTACTTAATTATTCAGAAGAGTTCTTAAAAGTTTGCAGAAAAGTGTTGTTTTGCCCAATTAAGTTATCGAATTATCCTTATGACGGACACTACAGAGATTATCATAACTTTGCTTACAGTGTTTGTCTACCACAGCCAAATTTTGACATTAATTTTTGGTACCGCTGTTTCTGAGGGATTAAGATGCATACAATACTTATCAAGTTTATTTATACAAATTTTGCAGGACACCAAATTGCTTGTGTCACAGTATTTATTTCAATGTTGATATTCTCATAGTAGTGCCACACAGCCATATGTTATCAGCAATAATGATGTTGTGAGAATAAAAAAAATTCATGACCTAAATTTAATTTGATTCTTTGTTCTCCTGCAGTCTTAAGTTTATTGACAAAACCTTGTAGTTATGCATATTAGATCTGACTAACCATCCATTGTCTTTCTTCATCAGCTAAATTAATGAGATGCAAAGAGGGCTCCCTGCAGTCTCAGCTCATTTTAGACAAAGCTGAAACACCAGAGCTTCACCCTGTCCTGGATTCCTTGAACCAACTCGGCAGCGTTCCATGGATAGTTAATAAGAAGGTGAGATTGTCATTGTCAAACTTTGTGAGTTTGATAAGAAAAATATCAACCAAATGTGACAGAGCTGCTGAAAGATATGGATTATGTAGCCCTTACGTGTTGAGTACCTCAATCTTCTCCTGTTTACATACTCATGACAACCAATTACTTTGATATGTCATGGCACATCATTATCAAGTGTGTCAGAGCTGCTCAAAGATATGGATTGTGTAGTCCTTACGTATTGAGTATGTCAATCTTCTCCTGTTTACATACTCATGACAACCAATTACTTTGATATGTCATGGCACATCATTATCAAGTGTGTCAGAGCTGCTCAAAGATATGGATTGTGTAGTCCTTATGTGTTGAGTACCTCAATCTTCTCCTGTTTACATACTCATGACACACAATTACTTTGATATGTCATGGCACCTCATTATCAAGACGGAACTCTTGTTTACTACAGATTTATTTGCCTACACTGAAGATACTAATTATGCAGCAATCTCTGACGATTACATCTTAGTTGGCAATTATTGAGTTACTTATGGAAAATTAATTTTTGTCCCCCCTGTTGTTCCTTCTGTAGATGCTGGACATTATAATTGATATATTTAAGAAGGAGGGCAGCAAAGAGCTGGACATACCACAACCATCCTCTGTCTATCCCTCTCCACCTCCTATAACAAGGTAAAGTTCATCCTTAATCTAACAGTTTGTTGATAACCACCTAATAAGCACAGTCAGGCATAAGTGTAAGGATATATCATAGAGATAATCCATCTTCATGAACAAAAGATTCCATTTCATATATATGAATTATCCTTCACCAACCAGAATATTTCCTAGCAAGCAGCAATTAGCAAGCAAGGAAAAAGATAATTGGGTGTGAGAACTGCTGATTCAGAAAATCCTTTCATTCCATTATGAGATGCTTTAATAACCTATCGATACTTTGTGAAATGCATTATTTTATATTGACTTCTCCCAGGGTAAGAGATGGTGTCACAGCATGCTATAGAGTAAATATTTAGCAAGCTATGCAATATTTACTTCTAGTTACCTTTAGCAACCACCCTCCCCCTCTCCCACCCATGTCCCCTCCCCATAACACACACACATATACACAAGAAAATAAAGTAAGATGACATATGTAACCTGTATTCTCAGACTAAGCATTAATTTTGTTATGTTTTCTGTTGCTTTGCTAGTGGTCTCTGTCACATCTTTCTTGTTACATTTGTTATAGTGATGCTACACCGGAGGAAATAGCCAAGATTCACCAGGAGAGGGCAGCTATGAGAAAATCCCAAGCAGAGATGCATTCTTTGAGAATGGACATGCTCTATAAACTCTCCATAGCTAATCATGTAAGTATGGTCCATACCTTGCAACAATTAAATAGCAAGTTAAGAAAGTATGATCCATAGTCAGGCACTAGTAGTTAGTATATAAACCATATTTTGTAAGCTCTATGTTTCTGACCATGTAAGTATGACCTAACGCTTTAAACTCTCTATAGCTAATCATGTAAGTATGACCCATACCTTGCAACAATTAATAGCAACTTAAGAAAGTATGATCCATAGTCAAGAGCTAAATCATGTTACTATAATCCATATTTTTGTAAGCTCTGTGTAAGCTGTGTAACTATGATCCATAGATTTAACTCCCATAGTTTTGAAAAACAGTATGATCCATTTATGTCACAATGATGCATGGTTTTTTATACTCTCTGGAGGTAATCCTGTAAATATGGTCCATATTTTGTCAGCTCTAACATTGCTCATTACTGATGCATGATCCATTGTTTTAAGCTCTCAGTAGCTAATTACATTAGTTCACCTTCAGTTACCTACTTGATACACTCAGAATCATAAACAACCTTTTGTGATTTTCCTACAGTTTCGGGATGATATCTTTTGGTTTCCACATAACATGGATTTCCGTGGTCGAGTTTACCCCTGTCCGCCTCACTTCAATCATCTCGGCAGTGATGTCACCAGAAGCCTCCTGCAATTCGCCGAGGGACAACCCTTGGGAGAGAAAGGTCTTGATTGGCTTAAGATACACTTGATCAATTTAAGTGGGCTGAAAAAAAGGCAAGTCTATATGTTCTGTCTTAACAAACCAACATGATTGCTGTATTTTGATTAACTGTTTTTCTGTCTTCTTTGGATCTGCCTTACTTGTAAAATTATCATTCTTGAATTAATAAATGTATTATTACCGTTAGAATATCTTAGGATCGGTAGTTAAATATTTCATTCTGAAAATTTGTTGTAATGTGTTTAAAACATATTCATTTTAGCCACAATTAATTTGATTTTGCTTTGTGTTTTCTAACTGTCTTTCAGTTCTCTTGATCTAAGTAAACCCTGTTACTCTCTACTACCTTGGCACTCACATTACTCCCATGCACCCTCCCACTCACCCTTCTGTCTTGTCACTGTCATGAGTATTTTGTTCGTCCCTCGGTACTTAAACTTCAACTTTATTTTTGTAGTCTTATTTCTTGTAATGGCTTTCCTTCAATAGATGTTCATTGGACGAGAGGTTGACTTATGCAAATGAGATTCTTCCTGACATATTGGATTCTGCTGATAAACCTTTTGAGGTGAGTCCTTTGTAATGATCTAAATGTCCTTGGAGAGTTTCATGTTATATATCACAGATGTCAGAAATCTGCTAGATCAAGATACCCTGAGAAGCAAGAAATGACCGAACGAGTGGAAGATGAGTATTTTCTATAAAATTCTATTATGACAGCAATGGGGGAAGTCAGAGGAAAGTTGTCAGGAAAATGAATTGGAATTTTTAAATTTGAGTTGAAAATTAAAGAATAGAGGAAGGCAATGTGTAAGATTGTTTGTATGTTTAATGTCTCGGATGCACAGATGACTGGTCGATAGGTGACAGTTACCATGGTGATCAAATTACTGGAAATAAAATACTGGTGTATTACAAAGGTTAGGTACAAAGTGTTACCTGAATGGAATTGTCCAAATCTTAGACTATATGTTGTTATGAATGACTTCAGCCTAATTTAAATGTTCCTTTGAGTTGTTTGTATGTATTGTTTGTCTGAGACTGTATTCTCTTGTTTTCCTATCATCTTGTTATTATTTTTTGATGGAAAGATATAAATAAGACAAGTAACATGCTGATCATTATCGCTATGACCGTTGACAGTATCAGCTTTATCTATTAAAACAGGGTAAAAAGTGGTGGCAGCAAACCGATGAACCGTGGCAGGCTCTGGCATGTTGTAAGGACATAGCAGAGGCTGTTAGATCTCCAGACCCAGAAAAATATGTCAGTCATCTACCTATACACCAGGTAAGGTACTATTCAATGCAGTTGATCTCTTTAACATGTCATAGAGTGATGTTATATTCAGCAGAATGAACCAGATATAGAACCCTTATTTAATATCCAAGTATATATTAAACAGATGCTCAGGGCAATAAGGAATGACTAATCAGGCACTTTGCTGGAAGGAATACCTAGTAAGGCACATTGCTGGTGGATTTTTGTGAAAACTTAGTAAATTTATTGAAGTTTGGGAGGATTGGCTTCCAAAACTTAAAGAGTTAAAAATTTGAAGATTTATTAAAGAAAAATAAGAAAAATTGTCTAAATTTTTTTAACACATTTCCTGTCAGTCCACCCCCTTACTCCTTCACTCTCCCCAACATCCTTCCCCATACTGAATGAACAAACTACTAAATTGAATTCTAAATTTTTCTAATATCGTTTGGGCCTTAAAGTGAAACAGCTTGATTTCTAAACATTTCATTTCTTTGGAATAAAAGAGAACACAATCCCTTTAATATTTCATTACCCTTGTTGCTGCTTTAGGAGATGCTTATTGACTATGGGGGTTCATCTAAGAGAAGGGGTGAGAGACTAGCCTTATCTGGTCCAGATAAACATTAACAAGGGCAAACAGGGTTTTTTCAATAATAGAGAACTTTTCAATTCTTCTCTCATGCTCTGGTTAATTATTTTGATCAATCAAGCACCTCTTCCCAATTTTATTAATTTGCCGACCACTTTTTCAGGATGGCTCATGTAACGGTCTTCAACATTACGCTGCTCTCGGCCGTGACATCATAGGGGCACAGCAGGTTAACCTCCACCCGTTCCCAGTTCCACAGGATGTCTATAGCGGTGTTGCACAGATGGTATGTTAAATTTACCCATCGTCTCCTTAAGGCATTCCCATTTGCTCGTCATCGACACAATGTCAAGAGCTACGATCTTCGTTCGACTGCAACGTGTGTTAATCTCTAAGTCTTCAGTATACGCTGCAAATTTTGAGCATGCCTAAATTGTTAAGGGAATTTCTAAAGGTGCTTTGCTTTGAAGATCTAACCCACCAAATAATTCCAAAACATCGAGGAGTGTTTAATAAAGCAGATTAAATACCTTTGGTTGGAAGCTCCTCAAGGGTGACTAGCTTTATTGCTTGTTCAAGTTTGACGATGTGAGTGTGAATGGTGGCAATGCATATGACCTTGTTTGTTTCTGTTCTGCTGTCCGCATACCATATATATATAAATCAGCTTTTTGTGTTTTGTCGCCTTTTTCTCACCCGTTTGACATGTCCATCGAGTTTTTTACATGAATTCATCACAAAACAGCAAACTAAGATATTAGCCAAGTTTTATCCCTGCCAAGAGCATTAATTGGCGAGTAATTAAGGACTTCTGCAGATAATGTGTGAAGTGTCTTCCGACAAATTCCTCATTTAAAATTAGTCGCATACAGTTCCCCAAATCCACTAGTTTAAATTCAACCAATCAGTGAATAGCTAACATGTTTATTATGAGCTATTGCCTAGAATGGATTCATTTACAGCAATTCGAAAAAAGTTGCGTCGTTAATATCACAGCCATACACAATGAACACAAATAATGCATGGTGCATATTGGTGTAGTGGGTTCCCAGCAAAGTGAAAATGATTTACGTCATTATTCAATGAATTGAAATATTCATATTATGGGCTGGGTTTATTGCGATCCTTTTGGAAAATACCTTCGGGAATAACAGTGTTCCAAGTTGTAAATTTTTCGACCTTTATTCCACCATTCAAAGTTAGATTTGAATAAATAAGCTAGCTATGTATGTCGTTATGGCATTGTGGGATCAATGAGGTTGAGAAAATTATAGAAAAGTACGCAAAAAGCTGCTTTAATGAAACATCCTGGTAATGGGGTTGAATACACATATTAAGTAAGCTAATTTAAAGTTCTTAAAATGACAAATTAAGTTGATGAACCATTCGTCTCTTTGTCTTTCCTTTCTTTTGTTATCCTCATTATTATTTGTATAATATTAGTTGCTAAATGTCTTTTGGTTTCTTTGTTTGCAATGATTTCCATTATTAGCTGTCACTGATTATGTTGTAAATATAATATGCTGATGAACTGCATTATGGGAACTTCACAGTGAAACAAAAAAGAATAGCATATTCTTGATGAAAGCAAAAGTTCTGTGGAAATTTGAATTTCTAAATCTGTGATGTTAAGGCAACATGAAGGGACCCTTAACATATTTTAATTATCTAGACTGAAAAGTGAATTTTCCAGAAACATTCACAGACATTGTAAAAGATGTTGTTAGTTTTAAACCATTGCCGTTCATTTTAATATCATATCCAGCAATGACAGGGTTACTGCATAATCCTTTTAATTTCAAACAATCTTTATTATTTTATTTTTTCTGGTATCAGGTGGAAGAACTGAGAGAGAAAGATGCACAAAATGGTCTGAAAATTGCAAAGACCTTGAAGGGTTCTGTTCACAGGAAGGTAATTATTTCCATAGTTCCATATTTTATTTTGGTGGAAAGTTTGGAATGTTTCAGATGAAAAATCAGAGTCTTGCTTTTTCATCTGTTTCTTTTTTTCTAGTAATTTTGAACATTCTTATGTTATCTGCGAAATAAATTTGTCTGTAGTTAAGAATAGTAATACTTGGTTATTATCCAGTTTAACTATATGCCAGTTTCAATATAACCCTTATAATAAGCAAATAATATACAAAAGTCAGCAAAAAAAGTTGTAGGATGTTGTCATCACTACAACAAGCAAGTAGCAGACGTTTCGGGCTTATATTCTGCTAAGGGGTTAATATAAAGTAAATGGATGTAGCTTAAAGTTGTTGATCAAACATTCCAAGGTATCAAACTTATAAAAGCTCAACAAGTTCATAAAAAAAATTAACTTGTGATGAGAAAGATGCCATCAAATCGTCTACATAGTGCCTACATTTATTAAGACGATATTTGTATTGTTGAATGTCTGTTCCTATATGTGTTTTGTGTAAGATGAGAGGGACAAATTGAAAGCCATAGTATTGGGCAATGTACTGGGTGTATATAAAACAAACTACCTGTGTCATCTTTACCTGGTAATACTCGTTACCTGGTAATATTCGTTACCTGATAATATTGGTTACCTGGTAATATTCGTTAACTGGTAATATTCGTTACATGGTAATTTTCGTAACCTGGTAATATTCGTTACATGGTAATTTTCGTTATGTGGTAATATTCGTTACCTTGTCTTATTCGTTTAATTCCTCTACAGGTTGTTAAGCAAACAGTGATGACCGTGGTCTACGGTGTGACAGCATTCGGAGGACGTCATCAAATCTTCCGTCAGTTGAAGGACATGGAGGTCCTCTCAGAGAACGATGCCTGGTATGCAGCCGGCTATCTGGTTCTAAAAGTCTTTCAATCGCTGGGAAAGATGTTTGCCAAAACCAGAGAAATACAGGTATTTCACAAAGTCAGACTTGGTCTGTCTGTCAGTCAGTGATTCGGCAGATTCTTGTTGATTTGTTTCTCCCTGATTAAGTCAGTCTCCAAACTTTGTGCTCTGCTAAGAACTTTGCTTTTCATTGTCTCCACAATTTCTTTATTCCATAACAGTCATAATTTTTGCAACTGATAATTATTTTCTGTTACAGAAATAGACTTCTTTTCTAAAACGTTTTGGCATTAATATTCTAGTTTTCCTTTCTGGGATTTTTTTATGATTTGTTTGGTATCATTAATACTGCATTTTGAGCTTTCCACAATCTTGTGAAACCATCTTTGGTTCGCTTTCCTTTTATTGTCTCCACAATTTCTCTATTCCATAACTTTCAAAACTGTGCAAAGCTAAGACACCTGTAAGTAGAATCTGTTAATGTTCGTCCACCACAAGGTTTTCCAGGATCAACAAATCAAAACATTCCATTCAATTTGTAGGATGCAAACTTTTACTGCTTTGAATGAAACAGTAACTCTCTAGTACAGAGCAGTTTAATAACCTTGTAGATCTCAAGGTAGCTTCATATTGCAAATATGACATGCCATGGTCAGATGGACATTAAGCTAAAATCCAACTCAAAGTGCAGATCTATCTGTTACTAGACAAAACCATGTAATCTTCATCTATTGTTATTTCTTTCCCTGTAAGGATTGGCTCACCGAGAGTGCCTTAATGATCGCCAAAGGAGGCTCCTCTGTGGAGTGGGTCACGCCTCTGGGTCTACCAATCGTACAGCCGTACCACAAGAAGAATCAGGTGTGGGTCAGTACCACAGAGAAGTGGTCCCTTTACCACAACGACACCACCAATGCAAAAGGGTAAGTTACTTTAACGTAGCTAAACATCAAATATTCAGATTGAACAACCTCATCCAACCTTCTAGTTCCCTCCTTTATTCATTCTCAAAACTTCAATTCCTCTGTTAAGGTTATCTTCAAGATCACTGATAATAATATTGTTGTTATCAAATAACTCGCTACAGATCAGCCACTACAAGATACCTGTCAATTAAAAGCAGATTGTAGCTTTAATGCACTCTGCCTGTTGTACATACTGTCGAATTGGTAATGCCAATGTCAAAAATGATGATAATAGTTTTTCTTGAGTCAGTAATAACTGTGGCACATTGCAAAATACTATCATGTTAATAATCAGGGGCAGGGGAGGCAGGTTCATTGTGGATGGGCACACACATGGTTGGGCATCAGGATATATGACTTTGAATTGAGGGGGCAACCCACAAAGTTTCCACCAAAACATTGCGGCAGAATGAATTCTCTGCACATTCTGTACCAAAAATTCCAGTATTTAAATTTTGTTTTCAACAGAAGGACATTTTTGTCATTACAGTTTACAATTTTTCTACTAAGGTGCACAAAGGGTTTAAATATCAAAAGGTTACATTTTTGGTAACCAAGAAGGGGCAGTAATTCATAAAAAGGAGCTATTTTGAGGTCTTTCCCACAACTGGGAGGGCATGTGCCCCCCTGGGTTCCACCACTTCTGATTTTAATGCATTTCAGTTGTATTTGTCTGCATCAACATTGACTCCGCCCCTTGATTGCAATAACCATTCATTTCTCTCGTAGTCGACCCGATGCCCAGAAACAGAAGAACGCATTCCCACCGAATTTTATTCATTCCCTGGATTCAACACACATGATGCTAACCTCACTCCATTGTCAAAGGTTGGGGGTCACATTTGCATCAGTTCACGACTGCTTCTGGACTCACCCTTGTTCTGTAGATCTGATGAACGAGGTAAGGTTGAAGCAACTCAGTAGGATTTATTGTAACCTTAAAACAATATTTACATTCATTCTAGTAAGTGTAAATTAATACCTATTTTTGCCCTAATTCATGGAATATGAAAAAAAAAATGTGATAGATTATTGCATTCCAGTGTAACTGTGAACATACAATAAATCATGGGTCATGTATTTCAAATCATGATATCCAGTAATGTTTTTTTTTTCTCTTTCCTTTTTCTGGGTAGATTTGCAGAGAACAATTTGTAATGCTACACGAGCAGCCGATATTGCACAACCTTGCTAAAAATCTTGTGGAGAAGTTTGGAGAGCTGTAAGTATCAAACTGTTGTGATTTGTAACATATATACACAAACATGGTCTTATGGTCAAAATGGTCTTATTCAAGTTTATTGTGCTAATGCAGTTACGATACAAAGTGAAGCCTTTGTGAGATGGAATTGTCAGCTGTTAAATTCAATATTCATAAATATTAATCATGTTTAGAGCATTCAGTGGCTTGCTACATTTATACCAATAAACTCAGGGTACTCTCTTTTGCTTCCCCTTACCCTTTGGATGGTGATGCATATCTCTACCAGTTACCAGTGAAATTGAACCATATATTTATCATGATTCCTCTTTAATTTACTTGGAGGTTGATGCATTTAGTTTCTTCATGTTTGATCTCAAATTACAGAGAGGTAGGTCCAGGGATGAGGATAAAACAAGGAAACCCCATGGAGATCCTAAAGGTCAAAGATTACGTGGAGAAGTTTCCAGAGACTGGAGAATTTGACCTAAAAAATGTCTTGGAATCAACTTATTTCTTCAGTTGATGTGATGGCGAAGTGAAGATGAAATATGAAGTTTGATCATTTTGCCCAGAGGTAGGGCTGGCATAGTCTGCTGGAGGATGATTTGATGTGTTGGTAGAAGCTGTCCGTTTGGAAGCCGGAGTCTCTAGTCTAATCAACTGAGAGTTGTGTAACATGTTGGTAGGCTTATATTCCATAGTTTAGAAGATACTAGCAAGATGTTGTTTATTTTTACATATGAGAGAATGGCATGATGGAGCAGCAGTATCAAGTCATGGGGAATAGATATAGAAATGTTCCTATTTAATTTGACATACAGCATTCTGTTGTTGTTTTGTAATACGAAGATCACTTCTTTGATATATTTCAATTTTTGAAGCATGATTGGCAGCAATGTAGTTTTCCAGATATTCATGTTTCCATGGAGACTGTTGAAAAGCAACATAGTTTGGCCATTTACTGTCAATTTGAGTAGACCTTGATAACTACAGTTTTGTAATCAGAATATCAGGTCACTATATTAGTGAGCAAGTTGGAATCTCTATTTCAAACACAATCTATTAATTTAATGTGTTGAAGGTGTATCTAATTAAAGATATTTCCTGGCTATGTATTCATTTATGTCTGGAAGGGGCATTACGGGGACTCATGGCCTTTCTGTTTATTGTCTTTTTTAGAGAAGGATGCCAGAGTCAGAGCTTTGGCTTTCATATATCAAAGATTGAACATGAATTAATGATGAGCAGAATTATGTAGTAACTATAGCAACACACTCAAAATGTAGGAAATATTGAGGCCTTTTAAGTGCATTTGTGAATGAGAAGCAAACACATTGATTGAGAAATCTAAAAACTTTGAAAGAGCAAACAAATGTCTAAAACCAATAGGAATATGTATGGTGTGTTGTTTTGATTTTGTCTGTTGCTGACAGTATTTTATCTCTTAGATATTGTCTCCAATGTGTGCTTTTATGCAGTGTGTTTGGGGTTTGATGTCCTAGTGTTTGTTACCAAGTGAACGTTAGGCCTACGGTAAGGTGAAACTTATTGTTTAACAATTGTCAGACTCCAACTGTTTCAATGCCCAGACACTGATTTCATCTGAGTATTCATCATTTTTGTTTTCTTTTGAAACTTGAGTTGTCAAGCTAATGAACTACATTGAGTTGGCAGTTTTGTATCAAGTATAGTATTGAAAAGTTAGAAAAAGTTCCAGCAAAAAACCAGTTTACTAAATCTGAAAAAGAAAAAGGGGAAGTCTAAGTTTGTAACTTATAAGCTGTATTTTTGTTAAGATGATTACTGTTAACTTATGATATGTAGTTAACTTTTATCTTTGTAGAAAAAGATATAGAGCTACTGTATACATGTTTACATGTATGTGATAGGGATGGGGGGTGGGTGGTGGGAGGGAGTGTCATCATCATAACTTGCATCATATTCTGTTTAAGTAATATTTTTTGTCCCTAGGGAATATGGGGCAAAAGTTAGCTAAGTGACATCAATACCCCCTCTTATCTCCCACTCTGGTAACTGACTGTCACAGTTTTTTTCCCTGTTGACCACAAGGTCAAATATTGATTTATTGTTTGGGATCAATGAAAGTGTTTATAAATTCTAAAGCTTAATTGTGCAACTAACTGGCCTCTAAGGATCTTGATGCTTTGTAGTGGAATGTACACACAGGCCAAATTGAATGTCAAATCGTGGAGCTTTATATAAAGGGTGGATCAAGGTAGGTAGGCCAGGCGGACAATGGTTCAGGCAGTGTATGAAAGATGTTTGGAAATGAAACACATCCTACTAGTGGTAATTTATAATCCCATAATTTCTGTGCTAGAGAGAGAGAGAGAACACATCATTTCATTGAGAAATTACAGACTATTGTGTTATATATATACCAAACAATTGACAGAAATGCATTAAGCTTGTGCAATAAAAAAGAAAGAAACAAGAACTTTGAATATGTGTTGTCTTGTATTTATTATTTAGTTCAGCCTCAACCATGCATTTCCTTGTACAAAAGAA
>KN887665.1:29540-64744 GCA_000934455.1 Apostichopus parvimensis | reverse complement strand
AAAAAAAAAAAAATTTGCATGTTTTTAGATATGATGAGGCATGAGGAATATTAAATTTACACAATTGAAAACGGTTGAAAATGCTTTTGGAGGGAAATTCTGGTGGGAGATGAAAGTAAAATATTCCGTGCTGTTTCTAGAAAACGTCCTTTACCCCAGGAAAGTGGATCACAGTAGGTGGGTCTGTGATGTCATCACAAGTAGTTGTTCTTCAGAGGCTTTTCTTTCCTATTTAATAATCTTCTTGTTGTTTTTACCCTCAAAATCTAAATTTCATTTGAAATGTAATAGCTTGTCAACATTCGCTGCATGTGACATATCATCAAAATGCAACTTTACCAACATTATTTTCCTCTGTGGATATATAGAATAAAAAAACTATCAAGGAAAAGGGAAAACTTTCTTCAGCTCAATTGCTAATCTACCATGACAATTTCCCTCTGCTATTGTCAGCCTGCATTCACAAAATATCACCAAAAACTTAAATCAATAAATATATCATTTATTTGTAATTTCAAAATGCTATCAGGGTGTTGTTTTGACCTACTGAAGGAAAACTTTCCCAGCAATTCTTTTCTACCAAGCGATTAGCCCATATCCCGCTAAGGATGAAGTGACCATAATTTGATCTTTTAGCCTATTATTTGAGGTATATTATATAAGGACAGTTAAATTAGTCTAATAAAAACTTTTAAGGCGGCCATAAATTTGCTCTCAAAATATAAATTATGTATTGTACGGACTGTCCTGTTCATCAAGGGAATAAACAAGAAAATGGTGCTTAATGATTAAGACAATTTTTTCTGTTTGTTAGGTGATTCATGACAATGCAGATGATATTGGCCTCACATTGATGTTTCACTAGCAGCCTAAAACAAAACAAAAAAGTAAAATTGCCAAAGATTCAGAATATTTCATTTGGTAGATGTGCCAAAAACTTTAATTTTTACAAAGAAAGTCACATGATACAAATCCAATCAGTTATCATGATCTATTAGAGTTTGGAAAAGAATTGTTATGGAAAAATTTGCAGCAAATATTTTACTGAACATTTACCTCAATTCTAGATCTTATAAGCATAATATGTTCTCACCAAAGCCGATCAATTTCATATCATAATTAATTAGTATACACTTGGGTAAAAACAGGACTGTTTTTAAATACTGTATTTGCACATCACATGAATCAAGCTCAGAATTTTGGTATGAGTACAACAGCATGACTATGAGCGTATAAGTACAATGTCCCTGGAAGTGAGCGGAAGTACAAGGATCTCAGTGCCGAGTCCCAGTTATTAGCAGTGCGGTACTTTTCTTCGGTCAAGAAGATTTATGTTTCTCTCTCGTTAGCTAATCATGTTGGTTTCTGTTTAAGCTTCACAGGCGTTTTCTTTCTTTGTGGTGATTTTGATGGTGATTTAGATGGTGATTTCTTTGGCGATGCTTGCTGTTTTTTTGGTGATCTCTTTGTAAGCATTTGAGCTCTCTGGAGTTGTCTGTGTTTCAAATTTCTGCTCTGCAGCCCTGCAAGCATAAGACAGAGAGAAAAAAAATGGTTTCCATTTGAAACTTTAATGGAAGTGGATTGACAAGTTTCATCCTCAAGCATAATTTAAGCAACTTGGGGAGTAAGACATCATATTGCATAAAGTCAAGCTATCATTGTTTCTAATTTCATAACCAAAAAAACAAGCTCCTGTAAAACTATTGTTTCTTTTTGTTTTTTTACAAACAGCCTCCAACTACTAAAAAGATAAGAAACCGCTTTTAATATTTGTTGTTGATGGAAGCTTAGCTGCCCACGACATCCCAAAAGTTGACCAAATGTCATGGCAATGTAAATGGCACATGGTGGGGTGGGGGGTGTACTATATAAATACTCCAATTACCTTGCACATGACAAACTTCAGCATCACTGCCAATGGACTTAAAGAATTGGATCCACAGAATCTGTTTGTGGCTGAGACGGTCACCTGGACCTTTGACCTCTGACATCTGCCGGAAATAGTGAGTTATTAAAAACAGTAACAATTAGAAAGAGAAAAAAACCAAATCAGCTGTAAGTTTGAACTGATTCAAGCAACACATAAGGAGTATTATGATCTGTAAACTACATTAACAAGTCACTAGTAAAATATTACCACAAAGACACATTAGTGTGTCAAGCAGATAAGTTATCCTACAATGCAAACAGATTTACTGGAGTTCCACATTTTATTTATTTTTCCTACCTTGAAAGTTCTTGTCTGCGTATTCCAGACTACCAGATCGGGCATTCCTCCTCGACAGTGGCGATGGCTTCGCAGGAGACGCCCTGCAGTGGCACTGATGAATGGACCCCCCATGCACCCTAGTAAATCCTGATACCAAAGAATATATTTAATATTGTGGTGTTCAAACAATGCTATCTTTTATACCTTCTTGTATTATGTATTTAAACACCCCTAGTAATACAATCAACCAGTCCAATCTCTCACCTCCTCTCACTGGAGTATAGCATTACCCCATAGCAACTATTAGTCGTAGTACGTATAATAAGGATCAGACGTTATCACTTCTTGGACAGGTGATCCTATATTCTGGTAGTCATCATCTTGTGTTGTGTCTTATTATTTCCATTATCATTGGAACATTATAAAATATTCAACAATATTTAAAAAAAATGATGTTACAACTAAATGAAAATAAAATTACTTCATGATAAAAACAAAGATATTAACATTACAACATAAACAAGTTAGTCTTTAACATTGAAATAAAAATCACAAAATATACATGGACTCGTTTTTTCCCATTCATATCTATGCTAATATCAGGTAATTTGTGATGACTCTGTTGTATAAACATTCTCCATCGTGTATTAAAGTATATCAGAGTTTAAGCATACATGTCCTGTTTAAATACCTCTTGTTGGTTGCCATACCTTAGCCTCATCGAGGGTGAAGAGGTCCCAGTTTACGCCTGCACATGCCTCTCCCTCATGTTCTGTCCAGACCTCCTGCAACCAATTCTGCAAAGAGTCCTCATCTGCTTTCTTCAGTTCATCTAATTTCTTCTTCAGCGCTTCCTCTCTATTTGGGAAGAAGTCCTGTGTCCGCAGATCCAGAGGTCCAGACTAAAATATTAAACACAAATTGCACGAAGAAGATAAACATCATTGTGAGAATGAAATTGATAAAGAGTGACATGTAAATGTTAATGATAAAGACATCACTGTTTGTCAATAGTATCATTTGTAAGTGACAAGTCACTGTCTTTCTAGATTCTGCTCCTGCTCTGTGGCATTGCTGACAGATGGTTAAAACTACCTATAGTATTCAAAATGCATATATGTGAGATAGCAAAACGTGCATATATGTAAATGACTAGTTTAAAGGTATCTGTTAGCCTCTGAAGAAGATCCTGCTGGGATCGAAACCTTGCAGGCCCTCTAACTTTTACAAATTTACCTACACTATGGTTTTTGCAGTAGATAAACAGTTTGCAATCAGCATTGTCTCTATATATATAATCTAGTCAAAACTGCATATGTATTAAAAGATAGCCAATACTACATATATGTAATCTTGTCAAAACTACATATATGTAAACTAATCAAAACTACACATATGTAAACTAGTCAAAACTAAATATATGTAATCTAGTCCAAACTACATATATGTATACTAATAAAAAATTCATATATGTAAACTAGTCAAAACTACATATATGTAAATTAGTCAAAACTACATATGTCTTAAGGATAGCCAATACTACATACTGAAATCTTGTCAAACTACATATATGTTAACTAATCAAACTACATATATGCAATCTAGTCAAAACTACATATATGTAAATTAATCAAAACTACATATATGTAAACTAGTCAAAACTAAATATATGTAATCTAGTCCAAACTACATATATGTATACTAATAAAAAATTCATATGTGTAAACTAGTCAAAACTACATATATGTAAACTAATCAAAACTTCATATGTATGACAGATAGCCAATACTGAATATATGTAATCTACAGTTCAAATTACATATATGTTAACTAATCAAAACTACATATGTAGTCAAGATAGCCAATACTACATATATGTAATCAAGTCAAAACTACATATAATTAAACTCTTCAAAACTACATGTATTCAAGATAACCAATACAACATGCATGTAAAGATATTGAAAAGTAAAATCTATGGTCAACTGTTGCCAGAACTGAGTCTTTGAATCAAATCAAATTGTCAGTACAGCCCTAGCTCAACCACATCAGTCTCAAAAAATAGGCCATCGAGACATAGGCTGGGAAAAATTCATATTAAAAGTGAAGACCATGATGGAAATTGACCTGGTAGGGGTAGCTGAACACATCCGGGAGATCCATGAAGATTTCATCCCAGAAGAGCAGGAAGATTATTGTGCAGAAAGTAGACCCCTCACCATGTTTCCCTGAAAACCAACAAAATATAATAAAGGATGTTGAGACTGTAAGGCACAAGTCTATTTTAAAGTCTCAAATTATAAACAGCACATCTTGACATTATCAAGGTAATCCACAAACAGTTGAAAAGTATCCTCATGTTTTTAATCTGAGTTATCTTAAAATACTTGAAAGCTATAAAGTAATGTTCAGTACTAGTAAAAATCACAATAAAATTTCAATATTTAAATTACTACAAAATTAAGCTACAGACTTTTTCTTTTCTACTCTAGCCAGTAGTAGACAAACAGGACTTCAAATTGCAAGAGTTAAATTTGCTGGGAGTTCAAGAATCCACTCAGCTGCTTCAAAGACACTGACAATGTTTCACAAAACAAAGATCAATTTAATTAACAACAAAACAAAATAAATATCAAGCCATAAAAGACAGCTTACTGATGATGTGAGGCATTTCAAAGCAGAAGTGAAACAAGAATGACAAATACAATGTAATAGGTGAGAATTTTGTTCTGCATCAAACACTCATGTTTTATCGAGCTTGATCCACACAGGCCAATTTTGAGCTAATCATCCTTTCGTCTTCTCAAATAAAAACGAGAGAGAGAAACACTTCTATCAAGAAATGTCCGTTAATTTAATTCTTTATCACTGGTATAATTATCACAATAATAGAAGAATAAAACTAAAGAAGGAACTACTAGATGTACGGCTTCAAGTTTTCTCCCTCACCATGGGTATATCCATTCCGTAGATAGTAATCAATAGCAACCTGCTCAACGGAACAGAGTTCAACTCCTTCTTCCAGCTCCTCACTACTCTCTCTGAAGAAAGTATTTTTGATTCCTGGTCCAGTATAAGGTAGAATTTTCCCCTGAATTGTGATCTACAAATTAAAAGAGTAAAAGACCACTGTTGATCATCATCAGCAGCATTGGCTATTAAGAAGATAATGAATATTCATGACTGTGAGAATGATAAGTGTCCATTATTACATTGTAACTGGAGGCTAATCAGTACACACTCCTTAAAGTAGCTGGTTGTATTTGAAGCAAACTTTCACTCATTATCAAATATACTAGAACAAAAAAAATACTGTTAATCTGTTGCATTAATGACACACAACAGCTGTCAAACTGTTCAGAGGGTCATCAGAGCTGTGCTTTTTCTGCACAGAAATGCATCGTCGTAAAGCCTGAAGGTTTTGTTAAGCAGAACAGAGATATAATATGAAACCACGTATCATGTAATACTGAAAAATAAATCTTCAACTGTCAAGGGTGTTTAATTGTAACAGAATCTGTACAAACTGGAGAACACATGATAATTAACAGAAGATAAACTACATTACTGTCGCTGGGAGGTGTGACAGAACACACATTTAATTTTTTTTTTTTCTTCTTCTTTTTTTAATTTTTTTTTAAATTTTTCAAGGTGGACTGATCTGGATAAGCTTTTGCTTCTGTCAGGTCTCCTCCACTACATTTATACAGTTTGACTCTTCATCTTGCATACATGAATTATTTATGTTTTTCTGATCGTGTTATTATGTTGTACATATGTTAAAATATGTATTTGTCAGTTGTTCATGTGCAGTGGAAATAAATAAATAAATAAATTAACAGAAGATTAACTCCATAACTGTCGCTGGACTTCGTCCTGGGAGGTGTGACAGAACACACATTTGATTTACAGAAGATAGACTCCATAACTGTCGAGGGATTTTGTCCTGGGAGGTGTGACAGAACACATATGTGACTTACAGAAGGCAGATCTTTGACTGTCAAGGGATGAAGGTTGAATTCTTCCTTTCTCCTCTTAGCAAGTTTCTTGTTGCTTGTAGCATTCAGGATCTTCTCAGCCCTTTGTTCAAGAGCCAGTCGGTGACCAGTTTGTACATACTCATCTGCCAAACCTTCTAATATTGCATCCAGTGCCTGCAAGGAGATATATAAATATGGAGCTGTATGTGAAGAAAACTGAAGATCATAGCTGTAAGCTTTCAAGACTACCCCAAAAACATCTCTTAATGAACCATTAAATCTATTATAATTAACATTGGCCCCCTCCCCCACTAAAGTCTTTCAACTATTCATGATTTTCCCTTGAATTGCTTCTCACATATTTGTGTATATATATACATAATCACCCCCACCATGGGAAATATCAGACATATATGCAACCACAAACTGAAATAGTTAACCCCATGACCATACTCATACAGAGTCTATATCAATCTGCCCGAGTTTTCCCCCTCAGGAAAAGTGCAGAAAAGCATCAGGAGGACATCTTTATTGAAATGTAATCGAACAATATCTCATATTTTGTGGCTTAGATGTCAGAGTACACAAATGGAAGTAAATGTGGTGCAAAAATTGGGTCAATTGAGGCAACTTTAGACCACTTTAGGCTTCCCAAAAGCAGCATATAAAGTGTTTACTACTGAGTATAAAAGAGGTTTGTTTATAAGTGACGAAAACTTCAGGATCTCATAGCGAGAATTCTTCATGGTCGTCATGATATGGAAAACTGAAGGTGCCAACTTGTCAGCTATCCTGAGATGGGTAAGGTTTAGCTAGTGAGAACTTCTATATGGACTTTGAGACCACATTACTTTCACGATTACTTTTATGGAGTATGCAACCTCTACAGATTGTAATACCTCCTCCCCCCCCCCCCCGCCATTCCATAGATCACATGATATAATTATCACTGAAGGTCAAGTACATATTAGTACAGCACAAACAGTGTACAAAGGCAGCAAAGACAGTGACCGACATGCTCCTATAATTAATTATTCATAGAGAGTTTTAGCTGTACTATCGTTTTGGTCATTGCCATGATGCTCAGGTGTAAGAGAGAAACCAAATTCCAGGCATCAAGCATTTTCATGATGATATTTTGTCCACCTCATACAGCTCTCGGCCAGCCATAACGGTCCGCCTAACCTGATTTGGGTCCTTGAGATGTTGATCAAGATTCAGGGCCAGTCTGTCCCACCTGCTGCCTCTAGAATCCTTCCGGAATTCGCAGGAGAGAAGAGCCTGTTTTAATTCTTCTACGGCTTCTCCGTACCTCCTTTGCTTCTGGAGGATCTCCACTCCCAGGTAATGAATGTGCTCGTACACTGACGGTGCTGTGAAATGTTGCAAGAAGCTGGGTAATGCTCCGACGTGCCTGCAAGAAAAGAGAGAAAGTTTAAAGGCATTGAAGACTCGCACACAAAGAAACGTCTAATGCCGGTAATCTGACCTAGTCTCGAATAAGGTGTAACAAAAGTGTTAGACACCGCCATCGATCCCAGAAAATACACACACAGCTTGCTACCATCGGTAATTAGACACTAGTGTACAGTCAATACATGCAGCTATGGTCAATACCCACAACACAGTGTACATAGCGATGGACATCACAGGTCTAGATAAAAGATAACAAGGTATCACGTTTCAACACTGTATGCATTTTGTAGCGACACGAAAAAAACTTCACTTGCAAGCAACGGAAAGTAAACTTTTTCAGATGGCGGCACGCGGTTTGGGGCGAGTCTTCAATGCCTTTAAGACTCAAAGCTGCAGGGTGATCACTTTGAATATCATCATTTGCATGTAACCTTGGTAACATGTGCATCTCATCCAGTTCCTCTCCCATTTTACCGTCAGATTTCCATTCCTCCCGTACTTTGTAAATTCAAACCGTTTATGAAAACCGATAAACTTTTGCAGATACCTCCATATCTGGTTTTTGTCTACTTACTGTTTGATGTCTTCATCCTCCATTAGTTCCAAGTGAGTAGATTTAGCTGCCTGCCAGAGTTTCATTGCTAATACAAAATCGTTAGTGCTCAGAGCTCCGAGAATATCATGTTCATATTGCAATGCTGTCTCATATCTGCAAATGAACCAATGATTGACCAATTATGGCATCAAAAAGTCTGAATTAGTGTAATATGATTCTGGAAATAAAATCAAAATCTTATCAGGATAATAATAAAATAAAATAAAACTGTTAGCAAACTGATTATCCACTAGAGAGCCTGTGTAGGAGAATGTGTCAAAGTAAGTTGGCCTGACGCAGGATAATATTAAACGGTTTTTATCTCAATCTTCTATCAGAACTCGATGGACTCTGAAGACGGCGTTTAAGATAAATAAGGTTAGTCTAGATTAGCTGAAAGTTACTGAAACATTTCTGGTTCAGGAACTGTTTGGAAAATAACTTCAATACCAATTCAAGGAAATAATGTGTTATAAATCACCAAAGCTGATTATCTTTGCACCTCAATGACTACAACCAGACAAATACATCACCATTACATGCATAATACAACTATATGTTCCAAGAAATGTGATCACAGTTGTACAACAACTCATTTTATTTTAAGGTTGACCCGCTATTAAGGTTGAGTTATTATCATTAGTTATCCTGACTCGAGTGGGACCAGTCATTGTGTGATCTCTATGGGGGGGGGTGGAGGGGGAGGGGAAAAATTTGACAAATTCCTTCTACTCATTTTCTTTTCAAAATTATAATTAAACTTGAGCCATGACTTGTTATGACACTGCTAATGATTCCAACCAAACAGAAGGACATAAATTATATTTTACTCTGTTTGGAGCAATGTTATGACAGGTGTTCAATACTTCAAGAAGTATTTAATCTAAGGGTCACTCACCTTATGAGGTCATCTCTACCTCGGAATATCTTTCTGGTTCTGTTTATCTTGTAAGCCGGATAAATGACCCTGCCAAAGTTGACCAACAGAAGAGCTTGTCTGAAAATGAAAATGTGGCAATTAAAGAAATAAATGTTAATGTGCAATATTTTTAGTAAATAAATATTTATGCATCATGGATAGACTGATATATTTGACAGTGCACATCCACGTTTCTTCCACGATGATTCTCCCACAAAATATCTTATTTCCCAATAACATTTCAAGAACAGCTATACCTGATAGCTGGATAATATGCCGAAAGTAAACGGTATTCAAAAACGTGCCAAAATGTTAAAAGTCCCATCAAAAGGTCAAAACTTGACCCAATTTGTAAAATATTAAAATCTACTGTTTCAATATCGCGACCTAGTTGCGACCTACGTACCCCAATCCACCTCCCCCTCCCTCCACCTACCCAGAGGTATCTGAAATTGTCTAAAGTTTTTCTACTTACAGTTGATTTTGTCCACCACTCGCATTCTCTTCGTCGTCTGTCATGAGCACTGGACTGAAGAGAAGACAGATGCGAGTAAACACAGCTCGATGCTCCTTACAGAGTTTGATGCAAGGCCCGAGGTACTGCTTGGCTCTGAGATAAAGAAAGAAAATAATACCAGGTAGTTAACAGCTGACAGGCATGTAGCCAGGAATTTGCCAAGAGAGGGGCAAACCTTTACGCAAACTATTAGAGCCATAGATTCGGTACTGGAAGCTATCTAAGCGAAGCGCCAACATGAGTTGGAGCGAAGCATACAAGAAATTTTGGCCGAAAATGCCTCCCAGACCGCTGGAAATGGCACTTCCCTGGCATTGTATGTTGCATCTAAGCATTTTCTATTTTGAAATTATCAGCGATATCATAAAAACATACAAAAAAAAATTTGCTCAAGGGGGGGTGGTCGCCCCCTTCGCCCCCCCCCTTCACTACGTGCCTGACAGCTGATTGTGTGTATAACGATGAAAGATATTGCTGCCTATAACGATTCTTTCCTTGTTTTCTTCAGGATATACTCTGCCGTATTTACATAAATCTCACAAGCGCTACAGGAAGTGTATTATGTAATGCTTACTTTTTCAACATAAATGGTTGCAAACTTGATCCAAAGAGGCCCTTTTGTTTTTTACAGTGTTTAATGCATGCTGCTACCATATCTGACTTCTGGGTCCCGTCTGGGCAAGATACCTTCAAGTCTCTTGTCAATAGTTTAATATCTGGAGCGGGGAGCTGTCGTAATACTTCATCCAGGTCGTTCATCTTGCTTTCTTCAAGAAAATGCAAAAACTGTATGTAAAATGTTGATCTTTGACTGATTACCCAGAACCAGATGTGAGAGTCTTATATGGTTGGTTGTCTACTTAGAGATTGGCAAATTGTAGATAGACAACTCAGATTTATGGAAATTGAACGTGTTAGGTATGCAAACTCTTTCATCAAAACGTTCAGTCTCGTTTGTATAGCAGATAGTGAAGATAGCTTCGTCCTTCTGCACGTTAACAGCTAAGCATAATCACCAATGAATATTAAATAAATCAATTTTAAATCAACTATAGCATGTTTGATCCATTGCTCTTGCATGTGGTTCGGTGTCATCACTTGCCACACCACGGAAACATCAAAATTATGCCTTATTGGACTGGAATTGGGGGTGATACAACACTAATATTTCTCCTGAAGTATGCAAGTTAAACTAGTTTTGAAGTCACAACAATTACATCACGACAAAATTTTGCTTGTAAGCCACTTAAAGTTTGTAACTGTTACAAAACAGTAATCTTATTCCAGGACATATCAAGCTACCTAAATTTGAGTGTCATAACGAAGTGAAAATTACAGTATTGTGATAAATTGCAAACTAACAAAGAAGAGTTTTAAAGGGCTTTCATTAAACATTTTGAAATTAAGCTGTTCTAATTAACTGGTTAACTATACCTACCACAAAGAAAAAGACCTTTCTTGCAAACTTCTTCGGCAAATGGTGCCAAGTCTTCAGATATCCTTGGATACTGCAGTTTGCTAATTCTCAACCAAGCTAACTTTCTCTGAAATATTCTAGTGTAGAGTTGCTGTCCTTCATCTGACAAGAAAAAGCAGCAGCATATTTATGTAACAAAGGTATTAATATCATTGTCATTTTTTTCTCACAAAAGTTCATTAAAACCGAAGACAGGACTAAAAAATGTTAAGAAATGCAGAAGATATGACACTGTACATATTAGCTAATTATGTGCAAAATTAGTCTTATGTGTCTTGTAAGGTGATGTGTTCTTTGTAGAGCGCCATATAAATGTCATTTAAATAAATAATAATAAATTAAAATAAATTTGCATAACACATGTACCCCAAGTATAGGGTGAAATAATTACTGTACCTTACAAATTGAACAATTTAAGAAATTATGAACAGCCCCAAAAATTTGCCATCAATCAAATATGGATAAATATGTTTCATGTGAATTCCTTGCAAAAGAAATTACAAACATCAGAAGACAGCTATTCACCCAGATTCCAGATTTGACTTGCCACAACTCAACTACTGTACTGTAGCTGCTTTCAATTTGGATTATCATTTACATTGATATACAGTATGTACTTATAGAATGTGAGCGATTGCCTGTGTAACTATGACAAAATTAAAACGAAACAGTCCGTGAAAACTATGAACACTACATAAATGTTTACATAATACCAACTTAAAGAAAAACGAATGTGGTCTATTTTAAATCATTGAGACATTAATGTCACATTTAAAACTTAAACATTTGGTAATATGGGATCCCTTTCATATGAAGTAAAACTGCATATATTTCTCCAGTGAGCATAACACTAACCCTATCAGAATCAGAGAACATGGGTTGAATAATGACACATATTTATTACCTGACAGTTCATTGAAAAGGTTGACAGTCTGCAGATCTTCCTCAGTGAGAAGTTCTCGATCATCTTCGTTGCCAAGGACAGTGTTTAAAACAAACTTAAAATTAGAGACATAATATGGTTCCTTTGCCTTATGGGGTGACTTTGTTGGACTTGACCTTGTTGAAGATAGAGGACTTCCAGGAGGACTCTGGGAAGGGGAAATAGTTTCTTGAGTAGACTGGGTCTGAGATGAGACGTTATTATCAGTTGGCATACTTTGTTTAGGTAAGTCTGCATCTGGATATAAGAGCTTCTGTGATGTGTCCAAGGATGAGATGTCGTCGGTTGCCGGCCTCTTTCTCTTCAAACTCAGCTTACTTTTCCTCTTCATTTGCAGCTTCATCTTTTTATTCACTGATACACTGATGGATGGAGATGCAGATGGACTAGCTTTGCTCTCAGACGATGATCTTTGGCTATGAGAAAGATCCTCTAATTTTGATCCTGTTATCCTTTCATCAGGACTTAGACTAGTTCTAGAGTCAGATGAATACTTTATGAGACTTGAAGAAGAATTATCAGATGTGGCATTCATATTAACATGAGATTCTGATTGCATTTCTCTCCTGCCCACATAACTACCGCATGATAAAACATCTGAAGAAGAAGAAGGGTAGTCTTCTTCGTCGGTAACAGAATCTGTTAATTTCATATCTTCTTTATTGTTCATCCATGAATGACAATCCAACATATGAACCGATTGGTCGCTGCCACTGTCATGTCCGGTATCAGATAACAAGCTATCTGACTGATAGAGGGAATGAGATTGATATTTACGAGATAGTTTTTCTCGTTTTCTCTTGTCACCTGTACTGCCTTTGACATCTGCTACTTTTCGCTTGTTACTAAAACCATCATTCTGCTCAAGCAAGCAACCATTGGCCGGTAGGTGCGAAGATTCATTCTCATGACTTTGATTCGGTGTTGACAAAACGCTCCCATGATCAATAGTGACACATCCTCTATCCAGATGTTGATTTATGAAAGCAAGTTCAACTTTACATGAGCAAACTGGGCATGACACCAACTTTGGAGGTTTGGCCTTTGCAAACAGAGACAGTAAACTTGAAGTCTCAGGTGTAGATAATTCCAGATGTTTCTCTTCTTTCGTCTCTTTCTTATAATCCAGTTTTCTTTTCGACTTTTTGCCTTTCTTCACATTTTTGTTTTGGACTCCACTGCTAGGATTTGAGGTTGAGGGAGAAGATTCCATTTAAACATCAATTGATATTTCTTAGACCTGTCACATATAAATGTTACAACCTCAAACTTTGGAATGGAGTGTTGTTTTGCCAGTGAACACAAGTTCCATTTCTGTTGACGAAAGAAACAAACCAGTAAAACATAGAAAATAACCAGAGCTGTTTCACTAAAAAGCCTTTATCAAAATACTCAGATTTACACGAGATGTTTGCAAAATTTTACAATCTTCCTCTTTCCTCCAAATTTCACTCATAAATGAGCCAATTGAAAAATGTCTTTCCCTCTGAGAGAAAATTGTCACCATTTTGTTGTAGGCCTAGAAGATCTGTGTGTTCATTTCTGTTTTGAAAACCATACAACTTTCACATGATTTAACATGTCTCAAGCAAATATTTTGGTAATGCAACAAAACAACACTCTACTTAGTATTTAATCAAATCAGCCAAGTTGCAAACACAATCAGCTGCTTTAAAATGTCTGTAGATGCAAGCAGAGTCAGGGCCAGTGGGCTGGTCCTTATATGTCAGTATATACATTTTGCTTACTTGGTACTAGTAGCAACGTGATAAACTTACTGCACTTCTCAGTGTTGCCCACACATTTTGTGATCATCCGGCTGCTGCCAAATATGGAATATGTTATCATTTAATGCAGCCAGTAATAGCACGAATAATGATTTAATTATCCTAGTCTAATATTGTAAATACCTGTCGGTTTGAACTGCCTTAGGACTTGGCTAGCTTAGGTGTATCATTACTAAATGTCATTAATAATTTGGCCTAGCCCGAGTTCCTATCTGTACTGTAACATTGTAACTAACATTGTAACAGGCTAAAAGTATGGGATACTACAGAGAGTTTTGTGTTGCAGTTATGAAGGCTCTTTGTCCCTAATAAAATTGTATGGTTTTTGAGTACAAAGACTGCTATATATCTTTGAACCTATATATCAAGTTTCCCATTGTGCATAGCAGTGTACTATGCGATATCTGGTAAATTATTCATTGTCCTAGCTCGAAATTAACCTAGGCCTAAGTTAGGCCTACCCTGGACCTAAGAATTTCAATTTAGGCCTATTGACATTGTAACGTGGGTCATCTAACGTGCTGGTTCATGAACTCGGGAAGATAGCATTAGAATTTCATCGATATCGGGATAAGGGAATGCACATTGCTATATTTCAATTGCAACTTTACCATTTATTCCTCTTAAGCTTGTCCTGAAGTTTTGCGATAAGAGGTGATGGCTTCATACCGAGGGTATAGCTAAGTAGTAAGTATCATACCGAGGGCTAGGGTAGCTAAAGTACGCACTTTTCGCGTTACATACTCAGCGGTCGTCGATGATCACAGAACTACGGATGCGTAGAAAGGACATTACATTGACGAGTTACCGACTTTACAAAACGACAATTATCTGCAAATTGACGAGTTGACGAGATGGTAACGTGACAAAATTCCGAAAATTGACATTTGACAAGATAACGGATCTCGTCAATGCATCAATGTTCTGCAAGTTGACGAGTTACACAGTTACTACCATCTCGACAAAATGACAATACGTCAATTTTCTGAATTTTGTCATTTTTAATAAAATGCATGTGACAAGGTTTGCCCAGCGTAGCGGCGATGTTCTATTACTATATTACCTGAAACTACAAATTACGATTCTATAGACGGATTGGGTTCATCCAACCCGCATATGAAGAGAAACCCTATCACTATTTGGAAGCATTTTAACCATATGTCTGTATATTATCATATCATTCATATGATATCTCTTCCTCTCGTTCCCCTCGATCCCTCTTGACGGTTCCACTCGATCCCTCTCGGCGTTCCTGTCGTTTCTTCACCCCTTCCTTTCATTCCCTTCCTTTTCACTTTCCTTCACTCCCTTTCCCTTTCTGTTCCAATTCTCAGTCTCCTTCTACCCCCCCCCCCCCTCTTTACCACTTCCTCGCTCCCCAGTTAGGCTTAACCTAGTGTGACGTTCATGTGGCGAGATTTTGACATTACGTCGACGGCTCTGACCGCAGAGATTCACATTTGTTTTGCCCGCATGCGGGGGTCACCGAGGTCATAACAGCCGTAGACTAGACGTTCAATGCGATCAGCTGATCTGTTCGGTAAACACTGCACTGCACACACATAAAGAAGACGGTAGCAATACAGGCAGAAACATTGATAGTACTGGTGTTGAACAGCACAGTTGTAAGAGATTCGCTGAGATTTTAAGGTAAACAAAAGTTCATTTTGTCCGTGTCCGCATTTAAACCGTGCAGAGTTGCATACAAGATAGCCTATGTTCAATAATGTTATGTTTATTAGTTATTAATGTCGTCTGCAACATATTACTAGGGTGTATCTCCTAAACTTATTATTTATTAACTTAACGTCCAAGTACTATAACTAACGTTAAGACTAGTAAGGCTATGCCAACATTTTTTTTTATGCAACCTTATTTATCTGTAAGACAAAACAAGACGTTTAAATTACCTAACTAAAAATAATAGGCCTATATTTAGGTGATGTAGGTAAGTATTATCAACACTATTGCAATGATATGTCTGTGCATAAATCTATATTCTGGCTTGATTTGTTTTGAAAGTATATGCTGCATAACTTAGATACTTTACACACACATACAGTTAGTGATATTATCTGCCTAAGCTAATAAAGTTCATCAGCATTGGCTCCAAAATATAATATTCTAATCTGATCCTCAAAATTATCATTCTCAGCCAATGAGGCTTATTAAAATAGTCAATTACATGTTCAGTGTTGATAACTACTTCTGGCATTAAAACATTGCTTACACTACAGTTGGAGTATAGATGACCCTTTTCTGACAATCTTGCATATTTGGGAACAGTTCTGATAACCTTTTTCACAGATGTAATGATGAGGCCATGACAATTAATACATAATGGAGTTTAGGCATTGTTTTCAGTATAAATGCTCTGCTCTTTAAAGGAGACATGTCTTTCCCCTGTCATAAGACCAGATTTGTCCTCATTTTCCTTTGAGTCTGACCTATGTTTTCCTTCTGTCTGCAATTTCACTTGTAACAGAGCAGAAAGACCAAAAATGTATTCAAATTACATTATGAAATGTATGCCCTTACTAAAACAGTAAATTTGAAATGGTCCTTTAAAATCATCTTCTGATCTCTTTCAGTTTCTTTCTCAAGAGAAAGCTTTCATCATGGCAGACCCACCAAGAAGATTTGTCACGTTTTTAGCGATAACAGTGATTTCTATTTGCTGTCTGGTAGACGGTTCTTCTGCCTGGAAATCAGCAACAAAGGATTCTCAGTCTGGTGTTATGCTAAAAGATTTTCCCTTTCGAAATACTTCTCTTCCATGGGAGAAGAGGGTTGATGACCTCATCGGCAGGTAAGAGAAACCTTTTATCTGTATATTATAAATATGATAGATTGCCTGGTGCTCTATGCATCATGTTTGTTAATTCACCTCAAGTTGTCCGCAATTGTGCAACATTGTAATGTCTATGATGCAAAAATGTGTTATGCAGATGCACATATGTAGAACAGGTTTTGTATGTACAGACTCTTCCTATTTTTGGTATTTTATGATGAGCAAAATTCATGAACCTCAAAATTTCCTATGCAAACTGGAAAGTAATATGTGTATTAAATGAATTTATGCATTACACATTGTAAATCTCTTATGTGTTGCTTTTCAACGATAACATTTTTTCAAGCAATTGGTTGATTTTTCTTTCCAATTTGTCAGTTATTCATTGATAAATTCTATAAACAGGACTGTTGAAGATTGCTGACATATTCACAATTCCTTTTTTCGGTTACAATAATTCTTTGCAGACTCAGTTTAGATGAAATGATTCTTCAGCTCGCAAGAGGAGGAGCTAGGAGCAATGGACCCGCTCCACCTGTCCCAGAATTGGGAATTGGACCACACCAGTGGAACAATGAGTGCTTGAGGGGGGCAGTTGCAGCAGGCAATGCAACATCATTTCCTGAAGCTCTTGGACTTTCTGCAGCATTTAGGTTTGTAAAGCCTGCCTTTCTGTGTTTCATGCTGTTTGTATAAGATTAGTTTTTTTGTTATGGACTGAATGATCAAGGTTGTAATATTCTTTCTGCTTTTTTTTTCTTCTTTGTTCTATTTATAGCAGAAAACGTATTCTGGATTTAGCTACTGTAATGCTCCAAGTGTTTAAAACGGAATACATTATCTATCTCTGTAATACTGCAATAATCTTGTCATACCTTGTTAATGTTCTAATGTCTCTATTCATTAGTTTGTAAAAAAGTAACTAAATATGGACAATGTTTTATAAGTGTTTATAATGGAATACCAAATCTGTCTTTGTAATACTGCAATAATTTAGTCATTCCTTGTTACTGTTATTATGTCTCTAGTCATTATATTGTAACCAGGTAACTTAATACTGACAATATTTTTTATTAGTGTTAATAATGGAATGTAATTATCTATTACTGTAATGCTGCAATAGTCTAGTCATGCCAGCATCATATTTTGTTCGTCAACAGCACCGACCTGATATTCAAAGTTGCCAATGCAACTGCATATGAAGTCAGGGCAAAGTTTAACAACAATTCAAAGAATAATAGGTATAGTGACCACACAGGTATCAGCTGCTTCAGTCCCGTCATCAATATTATGAGACATCCTCTGTGGGGCAGAAATCAGGTAAGGATCAAAACTCTTAAATAAACGTAGAATGCAGACGTTGTAAAGACTCACATGATGTTCTGGTCCCGTCTAGTCGTACCACTAACTTCCTATTTCAAACTGATCAGTTGACGTCAGTCACTGTCTAGTATCATGTAATACCTTAAAGGGTGTGAAGACTCGCGCAAAAAGAAACGTCTAATGCCGGTAATCTGACCTAGTTTCGAATGAGGTGTAACAGAAGTGTTAGACACCACCATTGATCCCAGAAAATATGCACACAGCTTGCTACCTTTCGGTAATAAGACACTAGTGTACAGTCAGTACATACAGCTGCGGTCAATACCCACAGCACAATGTATAAACGATACAGCGATGGACATCTCAGGTCCAGCTGAAGATAACAAGGTATCAAGTTTCATTACTGTCTGCATTTTGTTGCGACACAAACAAAACGTCACTTGCAAGCAACAGAAAGTTAACTTTTTCAGAGTGTGGCACGCGGTTTGGGGCGAGTCTTCAATGCCTTTAACAACTTTCTTCCTGTCACTTCACAGTGTAAAGATATGGCTATTTAGAACACCAGTTATTATTACTTATGGTTGACATTTTCAATTATATATTTTAACATTCAACAGCAGCAAAGAGATGCCACTATCTCTCTAATAATATTAAAAATATTGAGGATTTATAAAGCGCAGACATATCCACCATAACAGTGCTCAAGGCACATCACAATATTACCCTGGTCAACGATAACCTGTCAAACATAGAGACAATCCCTCCTCTAGGCATCATTCATTACCAACTAAAACTTGGATAGCTCGGTTTGTAGATGGCTGTGCTTGTTAACCCTGAGTTCACTGGTGTTAATCCATTTTTACCCAGCCACAATAACTTTGCTCTTTTTATGTCTGTCTTGTAATTTTTGTAGGATGCTCAGTTTACTTATAACATTCACATACTGTATATGAATCCTTTCAACTTTCATTTTGAGAATTGATGGGATGCTCTCTCCTTTCGTTTTGTTTGAGGCCAATGTTTTGGTGTCTTGATGCGATTAATTGTTATTGTATATTATTGCATTGGATGGGGAAACCCTGGCTACAACCATAGTAAAGCTCCATACACTTAGTACATTGTGGGAGGAAAGACTAACTATGTATATGCTATGTGTGAGGTGTATCATTGGTGCTTATTAGTTTCATTTTCAATGTAACCTGTCCTTGGTTACATATTCACATTCACTGTTCCCATGGTAACCAGCAATCCGGTTTATAAATACCTATTTATTTTGCTAATAGTTCTTCAGGTCTTTATGTACATAACATGTCTGTCAGGTTTTTTTTTTTTTTTTTTTTTTTGTATATGATCATTTGTGCATGAATTTCATCGATTATAGCATCAAGGCCATTTCTATGGTTTGAAAATAAGAACTTTGTGGGAAAATCCTTCAGTACATCTTTACCTGGAAGGTTTATTTATTAGTACAGACCTGTATGCTAAGTATAATGTTTAAAGGGAAGTTCTTATAGTATGAGGAACTTGAAGTATATATGGCATGATATCTTATTGTGTTGAAATTAGTAAAACTCTATTGTAAAGAGGGTTAAATAGAGCTGGTTTGTGAACTATTGTGCTGTTGTGGGACTTTATTTATACAACTTTTTCTTTGTTGTGATGTTTGCAGATTTGTTAAGAAGGAAGAATAGTAGATTTGTGTGTCATAGTTAAATTTAAACAAATATCTGGAAACTTGTAGTTAAGATAAAAGTAGCTGAAAGTAGGATAAGGAATGTTAGACCTGTGTGGGGTGTCTTGCACATCAGTGGATGCAGCTAAAACTCAAGCAATCTATCAATTAAAAGTAAAAAGTGGAAATTTCAGTCATTTCACATATCAGAGTCAAGGAATAAAAGTTACCCATGTTCATTTATTTTCTTATTTCCCCGACTTACACACTGTCTAAGACTCTAAGTCCAGTTAGAAGTTTTCGCTACGGAAATTCTACTTCTCACTGAATAAATGACACATTAGACAACCATAGTATATACCTTCTATTTTCTGTAGCAAGACTTCACCATGTATTAAAATTTTAGCAATAAGAGCACAAATGTTTGATCACTGTACTCCCAGACACCTTTACTCACCTTCCACTTTTCCACTTAGCAGATTTTCTACACAGCTTTCTGCAAATATAAAGTGGTCTAAAGTTGCCTCAATTTCCTTAATTTTCCCAACACATGTATATACACTGATATCCATACATGCACTTTCAACATCCAAGCCACAAACCCCAAAATCCCCAGCAACTAGTATGCCCCCACCTGGAGAGAATGCAGATTTGCATAATAGATCATTTTGCATAATAACAGCTAGTACTACAATTGATCATTAGTGTATATTCATTATCAAAACTTTGTGTTTCTGAACATCGCTTCATTCGAAAAGTCTTAGACGTTGCATGTGTGGTTAATTTAAAACCTTGATCTTTGAACTTGGGAGTGAAAACAGAAACAAGTGCCTTACTGATGGAGGTTTTAGCTACTTAAGGGATTATTCTGTCAAGTAAACAGGTCACATGGGTGTGGTTAACCACATCGTCACTGTAATGATTGTTGGTATTCTAAGATATCGCCTTCTATTACCAGAGAGAGCATAACCCTGTAACGTATTGAAGAACATAATAAACCGACATAAAAATCCACAAGATTCTCCACGAATATTTACATGGTGACAGAAGTGGGATCGATTTTTTCGCAATGGAAGGCCTACGTCCACCGGAGAATCTAATTTTGAAAGGAAATGTTGCTGAACAGTGGAAGTTTTGGAAGCAGAAATTTACACTTTATAAACATGCTTCAGGCCTAAGCGCAAAGGACCCTATGGTACAGTGTAGTATGTTGCTACACATAATAGGCGATGATGCATTACAGGTATACAATACATTTACTTTCGCGACTGACGAAGAGAAAAAGGACCTAAACGTCCTGATACAAAAGTTCGAAGAACATTTCTTACCACAGAAAAACGTAACATTTGAGCGACACGTATTCAATACGACATTTCAACGCGACGGTGAATCATTTGAACAATTTTTGACCGAGTTGAAAAATCTTGCTAAGACATGTGATTTTGGCACACTCACAGATGACCTTGTGAAAGATAGAATTGTGGTCGGACTCAGAGATGATGCAGACCTAGACCTTGCCAAAGCTGCAGAAATGTGCAAAGCTTCAGAAAGAAGTAAAGTTCAGATGACACAACTGAACAAATCTACGCGACAGAGTACAAGTGAAAGTGAAGTGTACACAGTCTATCATAACAGAAGTAACAAAGCAAATAACGATAAGCCTAGACAGTCTCGAAACTATGATAGGTTTTACAGTCACCATCGCACTGTAAATCTCAGAATTCACACTTTATATTAGTCATTAGGATCTTTTCCCTGCCTATAGCAAATACCACCTGAGTCCCATGTTTTTGGCCAAAAACAGGGGAGATTGAATATCTACCTGAGTTGGTAATGCTAGCCACACTCAATGCTTCTCTGCACAAATTGATGATTAAACAATGCACAAGTATACTATTTCAGTGGTCAAGCCACATTTGCTTCACACTGGAAAGTAGTGCTGGCCATTAGAGTATTTGTGTTTACAATCATATGGTGGCTGGTCAATTAATTAGGTGTGCTCAATGACGAGTCCTAATGGCAGTGCTTGGAGTAGTTTTTGCTTTTTAACAAAAATATTAATGCTCGAGTGAATTTGAGGACTGTTTCTCTATAGCCAGGCTTGATTGTTTGTTCCTGACTTTCAAACTTCAATTGAACTGCTTGAATTTTTCTTTTTTATTAGTCGATTTGTGGACTTAATGATAAGTAGGCCTATTTCCAGTGTACATTAATCAATCTTACATATTTATTCACTGAGTCACGATTATCTCTTTTCATATTTTAGTTGTATGAATATATTCACATCCAAGTTTAAACTAAAGTAAAGTGAGAATCACTTCCAGGAAACAGGTTTCAAAACTTTATAGCCAATTCCCCTATCTTTATATCTTACTATATACTCCACTTTGCACAGGAGTTTTTCTCTCATCCCTTCTAACATTGTCCTCCTATTCTTGTAAGGTAGTATGAACTTGGTATCTCTTCAACAAATACATTCACTATAGCATTAACTAAAACAGGTTTTACAGACTTGTATCTAGCTCAAAGAATTGTCCACTTGCCATTGTGTTTACAGGAAACCTATGGAGAAGATCCATATTTGACAGGGGAACTTGTCAAGAGTTTTGTAATAGCGCTTCAGGGAAACCATCCAAGGTACATCATAGCCAATGCAGGATGTAAGCATTTTGCAGCATATTGTGGACCTGATGATACCAGATTCCAGTTTGATGCCAAGGTAGTACATGAACCAGGTTTCCTGATATTGTTTTGACGGAAGTATTCTCTGCGGCATGAAATATTTTGGTTAATATTGTATTCAGAGTAGAAAATAAGGACCGGTGTCTTTGAAAACTCATTTCTACATATTGTCTTTGCTACTATGTTTGAAAGATACGTACAACTTATTTTATTGTCATTTTGGCTGTAGAACGTAGATCATTTATTGACAATTATTGAGAGAAATGTTTGTTTTGTTAGTTCTCTTATGATACACATGGCAAAGGAAATAAGGATTTGAGGGACACTAGTGCAGAGTAAGAGCTCTCTTTCTGGTCAAAGGGTGTTAAGTATGAATGCAAACAAGTCCACCTTGGAAGACGTTCCACCTATATTCCGTTTGTCTAATTGAAAGGGCCTCTTGAAAATATTTTACGAAAAAACCTTGATCTGTGGTGTCAACATCCATATTTTGGCTTTGAGAGTTGATTCAGTAGTGTAAACATGTTTCCAGTGTTAGTTTAACCAAAGCCAAGATAGTCTGTGTGGTTATAGACTTTGTAGTTATACTGTAATCAGCATCTCTGGAGATGGACTTTGTGGCAGATAAAGATGTTCCCTGTTTAAGTTGTTTATTTACTAATTTCACAAGCCTAATTGTGGCTTCATTTGTGTGATATTTATTCAGCTTCTTAAGGCTAAGCTCTGATAACTAACTTTGTACGGTCAATACCAGTGAGTTGAGGAGACAGATTAGCAACTTGCACAAATATTAGTTTTCTTTAGGTTATTTATAAACAATGAATAACTTTGAAACCTAATTTGTTAAATGTCTGGTTGAATATGATACTGGTGTAGTTTTGTAGATTAAGTTATATGGTGAGACAACATGGTTTATTATGTACAACTATCATTATCTTGTTATTGATTTATGGTGTGCACATGAAGATATCAGTGATGGGAATTATGTCCCTATAAATGGCATTGCCATATGAGTAGGAGCAATTTTAAGTTGTCACCAGAACAGTATTTTTCATATCACCATACCCATTGAAAAGCCTTATTAGGGCATCAGTGTAGTTAAACTTATCAAAAGAAATGTAGCGTGAGAGAATTTCTCCAACTTGTTTTAACTGTGAATCAAAAGAAAGAACAATTTAAAACTTTATGATCAAAATATTGAGACATACACAGTCTTTGTTAGTAATATTTATTTCTACAGTCCATGAAAAAAAAATGCCTAAAATTACAATTAAGATAATGCAAATCATGTCCATGTGCTGGCTCAAGTTTTCATATTTTTCTAATTTCCTGTTTCTTTTTTGGTGCCCAGGTCACAGATGTGGACTTGTTTCAAACATACCTTCCTGCATTTAAAGAGTGTGTCAAAGCAGGCACCTACAGTGTAATGTGCAGCTACAATAGGTGAGCAGTACACCAGATTATTAAAGAGCATTTTTGTGCCCCTAAAATATGCTAGTAAGTCAAATAATGGTCACGTATGATGCTAAACACTTAAACAAGTATTTGCTTCCACCCCTTCTAAAGACATTCTAATTGATAAACTTACAAATTGTTATGTCTGAGTATAATGTGTAGGATCCAAGTCTCGATGACAATTTTAAGTAAACCTTTAGTGAATTTTCCATGATGGGGGTGGGGGGGGGAGGGTTAGAGTGTGTGAAAGGGAACTACCTCTTCTTCTGGAAAAAGTTTTGTTACAACATATATAATGTTTCAGTTTTATTAGCTAGTTGGCAAACTGTGGATCCTGTTCAACTAGCCATGCCACTTTCTCTCTCGAACTGGTTAAAATTACGGTGTCATGCCTACTTACTATATGTGAAAAGGATTTCCATTGGTAATTAAGTTGTCCTTGTTGCCTAATCTGATTGTAATAATATTTGTCTGCTATATTTGCATCAATTGATATATTTTAACGTTGATGCTACAAACTGATATAATGGTTATAACAATAGAGATTGCTAAACCAAAACAAATTATAAAACCATTACAAGCTCTCCAAAATTTATGTATTTGTAATAAAATGTATACGACCTGGATCTGGTTTTCACCAAGTGATATATATCAGTAAACTTATCAAAATATGGATTTATGCTACCAGAATAATCTCTTGGTTATCATCTACTAATTACCAATCATCCTTGCAGTTTTCTTCTTTTTTTATTCTTCCTTGATTGAAAAGGAGAAAGTAGTATAATAAAAGGGTACAAAAGAACTACCTAGCAGGTAGTTGTGTTGTTGTTTGGTTACATAACTATCTTGTGGATACTTAATTTTGCAGTGTTAACGGCATCCCTGCCTGCGCAAACAAAAGACTTCTGACAGACATCCTTCGAGACGACTGGGGCTTTAAAGGCTACGTAGTCAGTGACGAGCTTGCAATGGAAATCATGCCCGTCTCGCACAACTTTACTAAAAACTACACAGAGACGGCTGCGAAATCACTAACAGCGGGATGCAATTTAGACCTGGCGAGAAACAACGTCGCAACAGTGTATAATTACCTGAACGATGCGGTCACAAGTAAGATGATAACCGTTGATCTGATCAAGAAACGATTACATCCACTCTTCTACACCCGGTTCCGTCTCGGAGAGTTTGACCCTCCAGAGATGAATCCATTTACAACGTTGGAGGTCAGTCATAGATTTTCAATTCTACAAAATCCTAAAATTTCTATTTCATAATTCTATAACCAAGCCATGTCTTCAAACTTTAAACGGATATTTTGTGACAAGCAATGTAAAACATATTAAAGAGAAAATGTTCCACACTGTTAGTTGAGAACCCCATCTCAATATCGTGCCCGTATTAATTTGAGATATGTTTGTAGTCTCTCTTGACTGGCTAAACCTTCAACTACTCCAGGAAGTTGGATCACAAAGCTTTATTTATGTTATCATAATCTTCTTGTTGAGTTATCAATGAAATCTGATATGTTTGGGAATTTTGTTTACCTGGAAAGTTTTCTGTAACCAGAATTTCATCAAAATGTATCTTTCTTTTTTTGGTAGAAACATTCTTATCCTCTGTGGATTAATAATTGATATCTTATAAAGACAAACAAATACATTTTCAGCTGAAGTGCCCTGATGACATCATCCATTCTGCTCTTGCCAAATGCATTTACTAAATATCAAAAAAAATATTGAAAAATTCAGATCTTTACGATACAAATGGATGTGGTTTTAATTAAAGATTTGGATCATTTTTAACAATTTTGCAAAGCAATCAACTTTAGCTATGAGAAAATCCTTGTAATTATGCCTTCAGAAGTTCAGATGACCACAACATCTCCTTCAACAACACCCTCTATATCCTCTTACAAAGGAAGGCCTAGTACTGCCAAAAATGTGCATTTCTTTATGGGAGTGTAAACCATTAAATTTTCCTTCATGTTTAGGTCGACAGTGTCGTGGAGTGTCCTGAACATCAAGAGCTGGCTGTACAGGCAGCGATGAAGACATTTGTTCTGTTGAAGAATGAGGGAAATACGCTACCGGTAGACTTCAAGTCAGTCAACACTCTAGCGGTGAGGAACTGTGCTCAGTCTTTGCTTGTATTGTGTACATTTGACACAGGAATATATTGCATGTCAAGAAGGTAGCAAGGCAAAGGATTGTTCTACTACTTTAGTTATTCCTGAAAGAAGGGAATTAGTAGATTTTGATTCTTTTATATGCATACTTGCTGGCTTCAGTAAAAACTTGAAATTTCTAGCGATAGCGTAATTCAGTGGTTGTTCTCTCAGTGTAAAGATGCATGTATGTGGGGAGGTATGATTGTCGCGCGTCCGGTACATGCCTGGGCTAGGCACTTGTGTTCCTAACATGACGTCATCGTTGTCTTGTTTTGAAATCGCACTTTTCAGAGGTCTGTTTCCAGATGCGATTATTGAAACGTTAATTTCTAACTAGTCCTTGATGTTTTGAATGTGCTGAGGATAGTTTTGAACATAGATTTTCTCATAGATTCAGAGGGAGTTACTCTTGATTAGTTGGATGTTTCATGTCATGGCCTCGTTAACAGAAAGCAAGGATAGATTGTCATAGTATGTTGCTTGATGAGACTCCCTTGGCAAAAACAATGTATATAATTATTGACCGCATACCAGCAATGTATATGTATAATTATTAATATTAATATAACAACGGGGTATAAATCTCTATGGACACAACTTTCCATCTATTCAGTCATAAAAGTTGTTACAGAATCATCGTTTACTATTTGATAAGTTGGTCAGGTGGTTTTAACTGACCAATCATCTGTCCCTTCAGTTAGTTTCTACCTTTCTAATTTCACTCTTTACATCTCTCTGTCTTATTTTACTTACTTGGAATCACAGGTGGTGGGACCTTTCGCCAATAACTCCGACGATTTATCGGGAGATTATGCTCCAGATACTGTTCCCCGTTTCTTCAAGAATCCATTCCAAGGACTGAAGGATTCAGTCAAGAATGTCACGCTTGGACAGGGATGTGACACTCCAATCTGTGACAAGTACCAACAGTCACAGATTGCCATGGCAGTGACTGGTGCAGACTTTGTTGTAGTTTGTCTTGGTACTGGTAAGTATCCTAAACATATAGCAGGGGCGCAACCACCAGTTTTGTACCAGAGAGTGAGGCTAAGATGTTATGTCATCAGGGGGGGGGAGGCTAAGGGGGGAGGGGTAGCTCCTCCCATTTGAGAAATGTTGGTAAAGTGGATGGTGTCTAGATGTAAAATGGTGCAATATTTTGCAACATTTTAACAATGTTGAAGAATTTTACATCATGTAGTTTGTACCTTATAAGTACATGTTGTTTATGTCAAGTGTCCTAAGGAGAATGGAGCAGTTGTGTACTTTGCCATACCCGACCATCCACTCCGTCTCGGAATTAACAGTTTTGTTCTTTTCCAGGAGTTGGAGTGGAGACTGAAGGCCAGGATCGAAAGAAGATAAGTCTACCTGGAAAGCAGTTACAACTTCTGAAAGATGCTGTTATGTATGGTATGGGTTCATTTTATCATTTATTTAGGCAAATTCTTTTTGTTCTGATGTTTAGAATTGCATTTAACTTGATACCCATAATGATAGTTTTTATGACAGGAAAATGGGTGTGAATGTAGCTCATACACATGCAAACCAATAGTTAAGTTATAAATGACAAGAACATACAATATTAAATGCTTTATCTAAATTATCATCTTGCAAAGCTTAAAGAAAATTATCTGGAACAGGCCGAACAACCTTCCCTGCAATATTGCAATCTAGACTGTCAGGTCCTTGCATTTGCAACTTAGTATCAGACCCAAAACTAGTCCTCTTAAGATTACATCCTCAAGGGAACCTGTTGATGAAGCCTACTATAAATCATCCTCTGAAGGAGGAACTGAGAGCAAGGACCCAAAGGGACCTATTGGTCAAAAGAAGATTTAACTCTACTAATATTGATTATCTAGTACTTATTTACCCTGCGCAGTTGACCAAGTAAAGGTGCCTCTTATTTTCACAGCCTCTGGTAAACCAGTTATACTGTTATTGTTCAACGCTGGTCCTCTTGACATCTCATGGGCACTGGCGAACAGTGGTGTTAATGCTATCGTCGAGTGTTTCTACCCGTCTCAGGCAACGGGTGAATCAGTCAGAAGAATGCTGATCAACGCAGCTGGAGCAAACCCCGGAGGAAGACTCCCAGCCACTTGGCCAGCGTCTCTTGATCAGGTCTGTGTTAGTCGCTTCTTAGATTTGACTCTCCAAATGTTGCCGTTATTTATTGAAAGAATCTGAGGCGTAAAACAGCTTTGTTGGTGACTGACATATGTGTATTGCCTAGATTTACATAATATCTTACATATCGCTATGTGATGATGAGTACAGCTGATAACGTTTATATTTACTACCATTCAGGGAACTACTATGATGCATTATGATGCACTATGGGAAATGTCATGATTTTACCATAGCAACGGAAAGTATAAAACCAAACTTGAAGTGTGCTAGCAAGTCTCTCACAATGTGTTTTCAAAAAAACTGAAGCCAAGCAATAATGTACTATTGGAAATTTCTTGAAATTACCATAGCAATGGAAAGTAAGCCAACTTGAATGTGCTAGCATGGCTCACAATATGGTTTACACAAAATTGAAGCCAGATGATGATGTAAATTTGCAATTTGTATTGTTTCAGGTTCCCGCCATTGATGACTATGACATGTCCCATGGCAGCACCTACCGATACTTTAAAGGGGAACCATTGATACCATTTGGGTATGGGATGTCCTACACAACCTTCAGTTACAGCAACCTCAAGATTGATTCATCCTCTATCAAAACATGTCAGAATGAAACACTTCAAGTAACTGTGTCCAACACTGGCGCATTAGACGGTGATGAGGTGAGAAGAGGTCAAAGGTCATAGCAAAGATATAAATAGCAATGTATAAAGAAATATTGGTCACATGACAATACTGTAAACCATTGAAATGTGGAATAGACAGGAACAATCATCATCACTGGAGCATTAGATGGTGATGAGGTGAGAAGAGGTCTAAGGTTATAGAAAAATATAAATAGCAATATGAAATGAAATATTAATCACATGAAAATACTGTAAACCATTGAGATGTGGAAATGGCAGGAATAATCATCATCACTGGAGCATTAGATGGTGATGAGGTGAGAAGAGGTCAAAGGTTATAGTAAAATATAAGTAGCAATATGAAAAGAAATATCAGTCACATGACAATACTGTAAATCATTGAGATGTGGAAAAGACATGAATAGTCACTAAAATGTAATATATACATATACTGGTATTGTTTACAACACTTTATATCTGTAGAAAGGAGGATAAGTTTTCACTTTTCACTTTTTGTGATCAAAATCAGAATAGCTAAATAGCCTACTCACCAGCAAGAAGTTGTTCCACTGTATCTATTACAACTTTGTCGGAATAATAAATGCATCTGGCCGCTTTTTATATATTTTTTTATTTTGGTAATCCACTAGGATGCCCAGGACATGTCTGGGGAAATCCAAACTTCTGTTACCTCCAGTTATTACAGTTTAATCGAGCTACAATAACATTCTTCATTCTCCATCTCTCCCTCTCTCTCTTTCTCTTTCTCAGGTCACTCAAGTTTACATCAAGTGGGTCAATGCTTCTGTTCCCACTCCTAACCTTCAGTTGGTTGGATTTAGTCGAACAGAGATCAAAGCCAAGGGTATGGTGTCTCTCACGTTTACAATAGAGGCTCGTATGATGGCGGTTTACAAGGACCAGTTAGTCGTAGAGCCAGGTATGATAGAAGTATATGTTGGTGGCCAGCAACCGAATCAAAAGATGTCCTTAAGTTCCAACGTTTTACAGGGTAGTTTTATGATCACAGGATCTACCGTACCATTGTCCAAATGCCATTAAGAACTTTTTGCTGTGTGTGTGTGTGTGGCCAGTTTGGACTCGCATGTATTTTGGTATATTATATAATTAATTGTACAGGACCATTGGGTTACATGATATTCTACCATTACAAAGAAGTGCTTTATATGTAAACGTTGGTATCCAAGCAGCTTTTGGAGTTGATTTTGGTAAAGATTTGATAGTGTTTGATTTTTCTGTTCATAAAAACCCCAGCTGATAAATGTTATTAAGGTTTAATATAGAGAATAAAGGAAAACTATTAAATGCTGAACATTTTCCAAATCGCTGTATTTTTTTATCATTAATAATTAATATAGAAATGCAACTCGACAAAACGATTTAGAATGTAATAGAATATTTAATTATTAACTAATTAGTTTTCTCTTGGTCACAGGAGTTAGATGGCTGTCTTAATTTTATCTACTGCAGTCAATCAGTTTCATAAAATATAAGAAGCCACTTGTGTTTTTTTTATTTTTTATGTTCTCTAATGTTATCATAAGTTTCACTGTGGCCCCTTACTTTCGTAAAAACAAAAATTACAAAAATGTGAAATGAAGAACTTCATATCTATTTCAGGAAGTGGGTGGTACCATTTTGCAGCTGGTCAGGACATTAGGTGTTTTTCTTGATAATCAAACTATTCAATTTATATTAAGTTGTTCAAAATATTTTACACAGAAAAAAATTCTTCCAGAACCCAGACACTGTAGAAGATTATATTATACACTACCATCATATATTTCAGTGTTGCAGTCAGGTATCTATGTAATGTCATCAGTGTTCATGGCAAAGCAGATGTTCTTGAGTGAACGTTTTATTAGGTGTGTATTCATGGATATTATGAGAGGAAATATATGGTATTCAAACAAAGTTGGTTATCTGACAATCATACAAGCCTAATGCTTTTAGAAAATTTTTTTTTTTTTTTTTTTCTGTAATGTTTATGACATGAAGGAAGGTTAACAACGCCAGGTGTTTTCACTTTTATCGATGTTTTCAGAAAAATGTTTCTTTAAAATATGTCACCTTATCTTCAAGATGTGTTTTCATGATAGGAATGCTTTGTTAGTGATACCATGAACTCCAACACAAAACAATGACAGACACATCCAATGATCTGTCATGATTTAATGCAAACACTCAGTTGTGATACAGACTCAGAAACCAGGATCTAACCTAGAAACTTTGGTGGCCATTACATGGCAAACAGTAGATTGTCCAACACAGCAGAGAAACTTTCCACCAGCAAACCAGTATGAATTCATATTGGAAACGATGTTAGTATTGTTTTTTTTGTTGCTGATTTTATGGAATAAAGTTTTCTGCTCATGTGCCTTTATATATTAACTATGGTGGGGAGTGGGGTCCAGCAATTCCTCTACCAAAGATATTTTTGTGATTAATTATTTATGTTCAATTAACTATGCAAAACCTGATTATGTTTGGAAGATTGATGACCTGATTACTATTTTTGACTTCTTTTTTTTAATGTTTATATACTTTTTGGCATCAAGGAACTTGATAACACTCTACAAGATTGAACTTTTCATGACCATTCTAAGTTGACGATGATGTAAAACTAACAAATACCTGTCTAGTACACAACAAATGTATTGTATAGCACCTGTCTAAGTTTGTCCTTTGTCTTTCTGTGCTGTTATTATTTCTCGTGTGCATTTCAACTACTTATTTAATACTCAAGTCACATGTGTATATTTAAGAACTTGTGTAATAATTTGCCAACATCAATTGCACTTCAATATAGCCAAAATAATGTGGGGGAGGGGGGACCAGGGTAGAGGCCAACAGGGGAGTAAAAGAGGGAATTTATTGTTTAATTAATGTGACCTGAAATTCGCTTGCTGTAGATTAGTTATTATTTTGCAAGTTTACTTTTCTCAATCTTCTTAGAATCGCATATTGGCAGTGAATAGTTTCATTTTGTAATTTGCAAATGTGGTATATTTGTAAAATAATTTAACACAATTCTTTCATTTGCATCTTCATTAAATTTCCAATATTTTCATCATTTGAAGACTTTTTGTAATTTTTTTTTTCATATAATGATATCGCTGAAATTTAATAACAAGAAATTGCTCTTGTAATATTTAATAACATAAATATTCATGAAAACATGGTTCTGCATAATAATGCATCATATATCGCAACGGATTGTAAGAAGAACTAGTGTTTCAATACGTTCAGGGATCAATCGAAAATCGCTGAAATTTAATAAAAAGAAATTGCTCTTGAAATATTTAATAACATGAATATTCATGAAAAACATGTTCTGCATAATAATGCATCATATTTCGCAACGGATTGTAAGAAGAACTATTGTTTCAATACGTTCAGGGCTCACTCGAAACTGGGTCACGACGGTAGAGTTGTGTCCGATGGGTCGTGATCAGTAGGGCAGTGTGTGGTCGGTTAAACTACCACTGATCAATATTTTGAATTTTCTCAGTTGTAAGTCTCGTCGACCTCATTCGGGGAATTCAATCTCCTAAGAAAACGGCCAAATAAGTTTCAACAAAATGTAGTGAACTGAATCACTAGGAAATAACTTAACATGTGCCCAAACAAAGCACCGGTCGTTAACAGCAATAATGGGTTGGCAGTGGTATAAAACCGTGCGTCTTGTGCGACTGTTATTGAAAAATACCGTATCGGTATGCTACGACTCACGATCGACGGTCTATAGCTGCAGTCAGGCAATGTGCAGCCGGTTTACACCATTATGTTAGAACATTATTTTAAGCAGCCCTGCCCCGTACGTTACAACAATATCATTTGAGATATTACGGTTATCTTCATAGTTTGTTTCAACATCATCATCATACTATATTTTACACCTGTTGGAGATTCATAAGGCCGACCAATTAAAATCTCAACTCATTCGCTCCGTCCGTACGTGACTTTGTCCGAACATTTTTACTGCAACAGTGGGTTGTCACGTGAATTGAGCAGGAACCAGTTAATAGCAGTTTAATCATCGAATACAATGAGCGTTTTCGTCGAGTACCAGAGCTTCTCAGAAGTACTTGTACTCGAGATCCATGATTCTGTATTTAGAGTTATTCTTTGTCAAACGTAAAGCATCATATTCGCAGGTACTTGGGGGATTTATAAGCGGAATATGCCCGTATCTTGCCCAAGGTATTTACGACTGCATTAAATTTCTCTTCAACCTGGCTTATAGTTGTGTAACCGCTGTGGTGATAACTTATTACTGGTCTACCAGCATTTCCAGAACTGTAATTCGAGACGGTTTTTCTTGTATAACATGTTTGTTGTAAACCCAATTTAACTTCTTAACATAATCGTTGTCAACTAACGAAAGTATAACGGAAGCCTTTACATGGCATTACATTCGAAACATTGCAACGTATATTTATATACAACACATTCACACCAGAAGAATCACTATGGCTGAGTGGTACGAACATAGATCTATGACACGAAGGTCCTGGTTTCGATTCCTACCGTTGCCTGATGAGTCCCAAAAAGTATATATGAGCGATTAAAATTGGACTTTGATAATGGCTTGTATTGGCGACCGTAGAAAAAAATCGCACTTCGACGTTGCGTGACCGAGTGCCACAACAATTCCGAGAGATCGGGTTTTTTACTTCAGTTATTAAGTGGTAACCGTGTTCTCGAGTTATAGGTCATTTACATACGTCTTCAAAGCAATCAATTTTTCCCAAGTGGTAGATAATCAAGAGAGAAAAACGCTTTTTATAAAGCTTTGTTTAGTAACATTTGTAGGTAAACTGTATACGTACACGTCTGATTGTGGTGGAATAATTCTTTCAAATATCATTGGTTTACACTAACCGTTCGGATGATAGACTAATATACTTATTTTTGATTAACTTGCTTGAACAGGCCTTCAAATCTCAACTCAGCTGTGTCAAGACATAACAAAATTATATTAATTCGACAGGATACGTACGTGTTGCACCATAAGTATAACCGTGATATGTCCAACGCGAAATTAGGCCGACATCAGGCTGGCAATGATCTGACTGCTTGAAAAATGGATGATCAGCAAGTTGAGAAACTCGCAAATAACACTGAGATTTGCAACATTTTACCGGGCATTAAATGGATTCAGGTTTGTGCATTTCCTTCATTGTGGATGCTGGGCATATTTAGCAATGGATCCTTTTTGTATATCCTTTCGATTTGTCGGAGGGGCAAGCCATATTCTGTTGCCGAGACAACATTTCGCCGATTGGCAACTCTGGATATGGTATTTCTTTCAATGTATACCCTACAATCGTTGCTTTCATCTACCATATGTAACTTAAGTGGTCTGGCATTTACATTCTGTATCCTTTATCAGTTTTTTGAGGATATGACATTCTTCGCGTCCATTTTAGTTTTGACTTTATTTTCGCAGACTTTGTCTCGTAGTGGCCGGAGACGTGGTCCATCCAAATCTAAAGGGATAGCAGAATTACTTTTAGTGTCCATGTCACTGGCGACGATATTGCTTCCTCTTAACTTACTAAATATTGATGATTCAACAATGGAAACCCCTGGCGTTGCTAAGTGGAGTCGAATTTCCGGTAGATGTTCCTCCCAATCCAGTACCATATCAGTGACGCTGTTTGGGTCACGTGCTCTACTTTATTTCATGAGTTTTACAGTCTGCTTTGTGTACTGGTTAAAGACTGTCATATTAACTCGGACATCTAAACGACCGCCAAAACTAAGCACCGACACGCCAATTGGTCGGTTGAGGCATATCGTCCGGAAACGTCGTCACCAAAACACAGAGAAGTATGCAGCGGTTGCCTACAGTTTCCTTTCCTACTTAGCTTGGTTACCTCTGAACGGGTTCAGATTCTTGGCTGCTTCTTACGTCATGTCCGGCCACGTTGCACATCTTATGTTTCCTGGGCATGTGATTGACATATTCCTAGGGACGCAGATACTCGTTTTAACCACCTCGGCATTGCGGCCATTGCTAGTTCCATTGTTATGGAAGCGATATCGTGACGTTGTGATAGACGATGATAGGTTGGTGAGTGTTCCAATGAGTGGATCACCTCAACCCAGGCGATCAGAAGGACGTGCGGGTACCCCCGGGAGGTTTTCCCCTCGAAGTCCCGCTCTTCGTCACATACCAAGACAGCAAAGGAAATACGCGTTCTCTTTTCAAAACGTGTGAATACAACAAGAATTTTACCAAACTGAGAAGATGAGCAGAACCTATACCAGTATTATTGGGACTACCTTAGTTTAGTTTAGTAGAAAAAAGGATCAGGAGGGACACTTAAGTCCCCATCAAGGACCCTATAGAGAGAGAAAAAAACTGAAGACACAAACACTCAGACCCGATTACAATGCTTAAAGTGCTTGTCCAAAGCATTCTTAAACCCATTGACACTACTTGCAAGTACAACTTTCTCAGGCAAACCATTCCACTC